>JABMCL010002290.1:5000-27500 GCA_018857735.1 Alviniconcha marisindica | reverse complement strand
CTGTCTGTCTGTCTGTCTGTCTGTCTCTCTCTCTCTCTCTCTCTCTCTTTTCTCTCTTCGTCCTCCTCTCTGCTCTGTCTCTGTCTCTCTGTCTCTCTGTTCCTCTGTCTCTCTGTCTCTGTCTCCGTCTCCGTCTGTCTAACTCTGTCTGTCTGTCTGTCTGTCTGTCTGTCTGTCTGTCTGTCTGTCTGTCTGTCTGTCTGTCTGTCTGTCTGTCTCTCTCTCTCTCTCTCTCTCTCTCTCTCGTCAATGTTGTTACTATTGTTTTATGTGTAGCCTATTGGCATGTAGATTAGCAGGGACAGACTGTAAGAACAGGCAACTGCCTAAAATCTTAATCCTTGAGTAATAAAGTTCTGAGTTCTCTCTCTCCTCTCTCTCTCCTCTCTCTCTCTCTCTCTCCTCTCTCTCTCTCTCTCTCTCTCTTTCTCTCTCTCCTTTGCTTATACACTATGTTGCGACCTTTTGGTTGTCGTTGTAAATGTCCATTGTCCAGTACTTATGTCACACGCGGAGACTCTGCTTTGTCATAATGATGGAGAGTGGAAAAAATGTCAGTTTTCGCTAATTAAACCACTTAAGACGGAGCTGTGTAATTTTGCTGTTGTTATTGTTTTTGTTGTTGTTGTTGTTGTTGCTATTGTTGTTGTTGTTATTGCTGTGGTTGTTGCTGTTTTTAGAACAAGTGAAGTCGATGAAACGATCCAGCTAATCAAAGCCACTCATTAAATAAAACATAACGTTAAACTTAACAAATAAAACATAACGTTAAATTCAACAAATAAAACATAACGTTAAATTCAACAAGTCGACGTAAGAACGGAGGGTTTGTAAGAGGCAGACCAAAATTGTCCCAAGCTGACCGAAAGGGCATGCAGGCCTACACTATTCCAGACACCCAAACACTCACTGCACAAAATGGGGTTTCAGAGATTGATAGGCCTATGAGACACCCGCGCATGCAACACATGGTGCGGCAGCAAATCCAAATCTGGATGAATCTGTGCTTGGAAAACAACAACACAACAACAACAACAACAACAAAAGAACACCCTGTCAGAACTTCGGCTTTCATGTTCTCAATATGTTTGACCTAGCCTACCGACATTAAAAAGGAAAAGATGAGGCGAGAGATGCAAACACATAAAAGACTCAAAAGAACGCTATTTATTACGGTTTCTGTGGACGTTAAGCACATTGTTTACTTATTATTTATTAGGACAAAACACAAAACTGCGCATTTTCAGGGTAATCCCCTTTATCAAGCTACAGAACGACAGTTAAAAATCACTGTCCTCCTGTTAAGAGAAGTGATACAAATTATTCACAGCAAACTAACTAAGCCGACGGCTCTCCGCAACGACCCATTATCACCCTGGTTTACTCCCATCACGACCCATTAACACCCTGGTTTACTCCCATCACGACCCCATTATCACCCTGGTTTACTCCCATCACGACCCCATTATCACCCTGGTTTACTCCCATCACGACCCCATTATCACCCTGGTTTACTCCCATCACGACCCCGAGCCCCTTTGAAAAAGAGCCTTTCGCAGCCTATCGTTTCCGACGATGACGAAGAAACTGCACATCTCATGTGTTGTGAGCCCTCAATGCAACACCAGCTACAACGCGCCGAGACGGCAGCAGCTTCCTGTGGCACCAGCCATGCCAGCGCTGATAGTACACCACTTCGGTGGATAGTCAAAAACGCGCTATAAAAAGCTAGTCACTCATGTAGAATCACATGCGAGCGCAGTCAGTCTGCTCGAGAGAGCGGAGAACGGCAGCGCTACATAAAAGCGGTCAACAACAACAACAACAACATCACAGCACAGAAACAGCATCAGCTGCGACAACGCCGGCAATCTGTGCTGGGCCAGAACAGTTCATGACAGTGGTGTCGGTGTCGGTGTCGGTGAGAGCGTCAGTGGAGTCACTGGCTGACAGAGGCCCACCACCACCACCACCGCACAGCAGGGTTATCTCCCTTCCTGTAATGGTGACTGGCCCTTTGTCGAGGGACAGGCTCCATGCACGAAACGTCGCTGCTGACTTTTATCGCAGACAGCAATGTTTCCTGCGACTCACAGACTAATGGCTCCTGCGCACTGCGGAGTAATGGCCCCCTGAACAACACGGCCGTTACAGCTCAGTCACATCATTGATCACAGACAGTGCTGGGGTCACGGCCGTTACAGCTCAGTCACATCATTGATCACAGACAGTGCCGGGGTCACGGCCGTTACAGCTCAGTCACATCATTGATCACAGACAGTGCTGGGGTCACGGCCGTTACAGCTCAGTCACATCATTGATCACAGACAGTGCCGGGGTCACGGCCGTTACAGCTCAGTCACACCATTGATCACAGACAGTGCCGGGGTCACGGCCGTTACAGCTCAGTCACACCATTGATCACAGACAGTGCCGGGGTCACGGCCGTTACAGCTCAGTCACATCATTGATCACAGACAGTGCCGGGGTCACGGCCGTTACAGCTCAGTCACATCATTGATCACAGACAGTGCCGGGGTCACGGCCGTTACAGCTCAGTCACACCATTGATCACAGACAGTGCCGGGGTCACGGCCGTTACAGCTCAGTCACATCATTGATCACAGACAGTGCCGGGGTCACGGCCGTTACAGCTCAGTCACATCATTGATCACAGACAGTGCCGGGGTCACGGCCGTTACAGCTCAGTCACATCATTGATCACAGACAGTGCCGGGGTCACGGCCGTTACAGCTCAGTCACACCATTGATCACAGACAGTGCCGGGGTCACGGCCGTTACAGCTCAGTCACACCATTGATCACAGACAGTGCCGGGGTCACGGCCGTTACAGCTCAGTCACACCATTGATCACAGACAGTGCCGGGGTCACGGCCGTTACAGCTCAGTCACACCATTGATCACAGACAGTGCCGGGGTCACGGCCGTTACAGCTCAGTCACATCATTGATCACAGACAGTGCCGGGGTCACGGCCGTTACAGCTCAGTCACACCATTGATCACAGACAGTGCCGGGGTCACGGCCGTTACAGCTCAGTCACATCATTGATCACAGACAGTGCCGGGGTCACGGCCGGAGTCTCGAAAAGGAGCCGGTGTTCATAATTCCCTCCTGACTTGTTACCTTTTTCTCCGACTGTTGGTGCCCCCGGTGTCTCGTCAAAAACAAAACAAAAAAATGATTTTTTTAAAGGGGGTGGCGGGGGGTGGGGGGTGGGGGGGTGGGGGTGGGGGGTGGAATAAAAACGAAAGCAACAGCCACTGTGGTGACCTAGGAACACAGCGTGTCTTCTGGCCCGGCATGACCCTTAATTGCTGTGAGATAGCGAGAGTGGGCAACATATCGCAGCTGCGCATCTTTAATGTTTAAAACATTCTGGTGGTGACAGCCGGAATGAGGTTAAGTATACCCCCCTCCCCCTCTACCCCCCCCCCCCCTCCCCCATTTCCTCTCTACCAAACTTCCCGGCATTTCGGTCCCCGCCATGCAGTGTTTCAATTCTTGGGTGGGGGTGGGGGGGGGGGGGGGACACATTTGCGTGAGACAAAAGGGGGGTGGGGGGTGGGGGGGGGGGGGGGGGGGGGGAGTTGAGTCCTTGCTGACCGAATCGGTTTAGTTCAATTCAGTTCAAGATAGCATCTACGCGATCGGGAAAACCCATGGACCTATAATAATATGTAGGTCCGTGGGAAAACCCATATACACTTGACCCCCTCACTAGAAGTTTCGCTCCCCCTCTCCTACCCACCCGTCCCTACCTCCCACAACGTCCCCTACTCCCTAACTTCCTACCCCCTCCCCCCCATGCCCTACCCCCCCCCCCAACGTCCTACTCCCCCTAGCTCCCTCCCCATCCCAACTCCCTACCCCCTAAGCTCCCTACCCCTCCCAACGTCCCTACCCCCTAAGCTCCCTACCCCGTCCCAACGTCCCTCCCCTAAGCTCCCTACCCCATCCCAACGTCCCTACTCCCTAAGCTCCCTACCCCTCCCAACGTCCCTACTCCCTAAGCTCCCTACCCCGTCCCAACGTCCCTACTCCCTAAGCTCCCTACCCCGTCCCAACGTCCCTACTCCCTAAGCTCCCTACCCCGTCCCAACGTCCCTACTCCCTAAGCTCCCTACCCCGTCCCAACGTCCCTACTCCCTAAGCTCCCTACCCCGTCCCAACGTCCCTACCCCTAAGCTCCCTACCCCGTCCCAACGTCCCTACTCCCTAAGCTCCCTACCCCGTCCCAACGTCACTACTCCCCAACGCTCCCTCACCCCCCACCCCCCAACGCCCTACCCACCGTCCCCAACGTCCCTACCCCTCCCAACGCCCTCCCCACCCCCCCCCCACCCCGCCACCCCCACCCCAACGTCCCTACCCCCGTCGTTGCCTTTGAAACAGTTCCAGAGTTGGTCTGACTAACGATGGGAGTTTCTTGACCTTTCCACATTCTCTTTTCTACCCTTCTACGCCTCTCTCCTCTCCTCCAGGCGATCGATGGCGTGACGATGTGCTTGCTTTTGTGCCCACAGGTAGGCTGGTGTAGGCCTGAGGCGCCTCAACATTTTAGATGATCTTCCGAGTTCACGTGCCACTTGCGCTGGCTGCTTTGCCCACCGGTCGCTCGGTCATTTTCGATTCAGTTCGTTGGGTACACGGTTGAGTTGTTGCCGCGCCGTTTTCAGAGCCAATGATGATGTTTGTTTTTTTTAATGTCCTCAAGTGCCGGGCTCACACATTAGGGACGGACTGTTTCGCAGAGCTAAAACTGTAAACACTTTATGGCAGCAGGCCCATGCCAACTGTCCGTGCCATGGATGTCAAACCGCTTCACTGGCCCAAACCTGTTAATGTCTCTGACTACTAATATAAGGATTCAAACGAGCACACAAACGCCTGCAAAACGGCGAAGGTATTCCTGGGCCTGTAATAATAAATAATTAAAGTATTTGTAAAGCGCAAAATCTTGTCCTTAGAGACTATTCTAATCACACACGCACGCACGCACACACGCACGCACGCACGCACGCACGCACGCACGCACGCACGCCAACGCACGCACGCACGCACGCACACCACCACGCACGCACACACACACACACACACACACACTCTGTCTGTTTGTCTGTCTGTCTGTCTGTCTGTCTGTCTGTCTGTGTCTGTCTCTGTCTTTTTTTCCCCTCTACTTACTGTTCTTTATCAGCATTGACTGCTTCTGTTTTCTTTTCCAATACTAGTCATGTGAATTGATCAGATGTTTGTCTGCCTTATTTGCTGGTTGTATGCTTATAATGTATGACTGAGTGATGTATGCAAATGTGCGTCTGGCGCTGTAAACACGCTGTTTTGTGTGGAAATTCTCATGTATAACGTTTCACTCACTCATTCATGCCTATATGTATATAAACGATGCCTGTAATTTTATATTTACTCGTCAGTAGCTTAGCGAGGACTAGTTGTTAGACAGGTTTTTGACTGAAAACCCAAACTACAATCCTTGTAAAAATAAAGTTTTCGAGTTCTCCTCTCTCTCTCTCTCCCCTTTTCTTCTCTCTCTCTCTTCTCTCTCTCTCTCTCTCTCTCTCTCACACACACACACACACACACACACACACACACCAACTCACACACACACACCACACACACACACACACACACACACACACACACACACACACACACACACACACATACATAATTTTATATTTACTCGTCAGTAGCTTAGCGAGGACTATGTTAGACGGTTTGACAACAACTACATCCTTGTAAAACTAAGTTTTCGAGTTCGAGCTCTCTCCTCTCTACTCCTCATCATCTCCATCCCACCACACACCACTGTCACACACACACACACACAACACACACACACACACACACACACACACCACGCACGCACCACCACGCACGCACACACCACCACGCACGCACCACGCAGCACACACACACACACACACACACACACACACACACACACACGTGCACACACATAGCGTGGAAGAAAGAAAGTGTGCTGTTGAGCGAGCGTCTGTTGAACAAAGCATGCAAAGAACGCCTGGAGGAACTAAGCTGAAAATGGCAGACTGCTTGCTCTCGGATGGAAAGGTTAACACCCCTGGCTCCCTTTACTTTAGCAAGCAGCACGTCTTTCGGAGCAGTTGGCGGGGCTACTGTCGACAAAAAACTGAGCCATGCCAACCTTAAAGGAACAACCCCTCTCAGGTTTGGAACCCCCCCTCCAAAAAACTAAACAAAAACAAAATACGATGTTTGGTATGAACTTTTATTTTAATCATGATTTTGTTGTTTTGTTGGTGCAAATGGGTGTATACCTTTAAATATGCTAGTTGATGTATGTCAGTGTTGTTGTTTGCTTATGCTTACCGCTTTCGAGACACTTTCCTTGTTGTAAAACTTGGTAAATAAAGAATCTGAATCTAAATTTGTCCTTCTTTTCTTTTTCTTTTTCTTCTTTTCTTTGTCTGCCAGCTAATTTTACCCCCCCCCCCCCCCCACACACAACACACAAAAAAGACCAATCATTATGAGTTAAAATAGACTGTGGTAAAGCCCAAAAGACCACACCTTTTCTCGCGGACATACCTTTTTCTCTTTTTTTCTAGAATGCTGCATATATTCGTCAAAAGTTCACTCCACAGAGATTTAAAAAAAATCGGTGAAAAAATTATTTCAATCCACATGCATTCTTACCGTGACCTTTACACTTCTGACGTTCTATCCGTGACGCCAAAAAAAAACTTTGGTGACGTCAGAACGAAGTGCGGGAAAAGAGCGCACAACGCGGTAATCAGCTCGTAAAACAAGAGTTAGTTATGGTATCAAAAAAAAAAAGTCACCTTGTAAAATTGATATGAAATCAAAGGCGCGTTCAGTCACAAAACAAAACTACGGAACATGTTCGTTTAACTTTTCCAGACACACGAGAAGTATACCCTACGAAGGAGAGTTCCTTTAATAATAATAATAATAATGGATAGCTCTTACCCTACGAAGGAGAATTCCTTTAAGAATAATAATAATAATGGATAGCTCTTACAGAGAGCAAATCTTTTTTGCAAAACAAAATCTCAGTGCGCTGGCACACGCCATTCAATCAAATATACACACGTTGACATGCACATGACTGCCGAAACCTGTGTCAGCAGCTTCCTGCGCAAAGGGGCGGATCTGAACAGGATCGAATTCATAAATATTAACGATAAACCTTCGAAACCGGTTCAAGTTGTCAACACTGGGCGATGGCTAGAGGCCTCGGACATTGAATATACTACTAATACTACTACTACTACTAATAATAAATGCATTTCTGATGTGTTGAATCCCTCTATGACTATACATGTGTGACTGAGGCTCAAATCGCTACACATGAAACAATACACAACCTAATTTAATAATGCCGCATTACATATCTCTCTCTGTCCCTTCCCTTCCCTGCATCTACACACGCACCCCCCCCCTCCCCCCCCCCACCCCCCCCCCCCCCCACCCCGACACACACACATACACACAATTTCGCAACTCTCGCTTCCCCTCCTCTCTCTCTCCCAGTCTCTCTCCACCTCCGCGCACCCCCCAACAAACACACACACACACAGACACACACACACACACACACACACACACACACACACACACACACACACACACACACACACACACACACACACACACACATACAAATTTTAAAAAAATCAGAACGTCAGCAGCAAAATAAGATCAAATCAAGTACAGCATCCAACGCCTGTGCTGTAAAAAGATTATAGTACTTCGGAGTAGGCAGAAGTAACGAGAAAAGTTCTGAGAGAAGTTCTGAACTGTGAGAGAGAACTGCAGTGTCACACGGATGTGAGCAGGAAGATTGTTCCAGACAAACAAGGAGAGCCTGAACAGAGAATAATATAATAATAAAAATAATGGACATTTCTATGGCGCATGATCCCTAGCAAGATCTAGGGCACAATGCGCCGTACAAAAAGCTGCAGAAAAAATGTATAAACACATCCAATGGACAAAATAAAACGGTTTCAAGCCAAACGACCGCCATCCACGCAAGAATTTGCATACAGCAATCTCAGTAAATGAACCAAAATTGTCAGTAACCAAACGTGACGAAACTCTGATTTGAGCACACATGCATGATACAGGTAGATATACCGCAAATACAAAAACGTACAGCGGGCAGTACAGTACAGAATACACACCAGAATGACCGGTAACCAAAGCCCTTAGGTTTCCACCTTTTGAATACTATTCAATGTGTTTCGCTAGAAGAGGCCATCATGTTACCCAACGATTCAGGTGCCGAGTCGGGACTCGGGCGGCTTGCTGCCTCTCTCAGCACTGGGTCCATGGGCTGCTGCAAACTCCAAGCACTGGTTTACGACATCCTTCCTTCAACCTCTGCCGTATTTAGTTGCGCCATAGGGTCGCGAAAATTTTCAGCTAACGAGCAGTTTTTTTTGTTGGTGCTCAAACAGTAGTAAGTTTGTTAAAAACAACTCAAATAAATCAAGGCGTGTCATTTATAGCCGCCAGCAATGTTTACACCAGCACAAATAAAACCACAATCGTTTGAATCGAGACGGAACTCTTCTTTTAACCCGGGGTGGATGCGTCTCGTGTTTACGTGCGTGCTTGGCCGCTAGGCTGCTTCTACAGTCATATTAGTACCAGAACCTTTCGGAGGGCGCTGACCGCATCGCCGGAGAGCTGCGCGGAGATAAAGAGTGCCCCTTCAGTGGCGTAACCAAATCTGGCAGAGTTTGGAGGAAGGTGCCGGAAAGCGATGCTCGGAGTGTGATTAGTAGCCAAACTCCGAGCATCGCTCTCCGGCACCTTCCTCCAAACTCTCAATTTAAAGCGTTAACTTTGCTGGCGGCTATAAATGACAGGCCTCGTTTTATTTGAGTTGTTTGTAACAAACTTACTACTGTTTGAGCACCAACGAAAAACTGCTCGTTAGCTGACAGTTTTTGGACCCTATGGCGTAACTAAATACGGCAGTGGTTGAAGGAAGGATGTCGTAAACCAGTGCTTGGAGTTTGATTAGTACCCAAAACTTTTCGGAGGGCGCTGACCGCGTCGCTGGACAGCTGCGCGGAGATAAAGAGTGCCCCTTCAGTGGCGTAACCAAATCTGGCAGAGTGTGGAGGAAGGTGCCGGAAAGCGATGCTCGGAGTGTGGAGGAAGGTGCCGGAAAGCGATGCTCGGAGTGTGGAGGCTGTGTTGTGATCTGGGAGGACCTTCACATCACACTCAGCGTGGATTGGAGGCGCCAAACTACCGCATTATTTTTTTCGATCGATGTGTGCATGAACACCCGGTAAAAGTGCACCATATCAATTCAGTGTCTCTGTAAACGTTTCGATTCTTTCTTTTATCATTGCCTTTATGTTCGTCTGCATCGTGGATGTGCGGGGAAAGTGCACCATCACTGAAAAGTGTTTTTGTGTATGTCGTTGTTGGGTTTTTCCTTCTTTTCTTTTTTTAATTTTTTTTTGCATTGCATTTATGATTGCGAACATTGTGAATATCCGAGAAAATTGCATCATCAATTCAATGTGCCTATTTTTCTTTCTGTCATTTTATTTCGTATTCTATTATTGCATTTGTGTTTTCTGGCATTGTGAATATGCGGAAATATTGCATCATCAATGTGCCTATTTTATTTTGTTTTGTTTTTCCCGGTATTTTATCATTGCATTTGTGTTTTCCGGCATCGTGAATATGCGGAAATAATGCATCTTCTTCTTCTTCTTCTTCTTTCTCTTCTTCTTCTTCTTCTTCTTCTTCTTCTTCTTCTTCTTCTTCTTCTTCTTCTTCTTCTTCTTCTTTCTCTCTCTCTCTGTGTCTCTCTGTGTCTCTCTCTCTCTCTCTTCTCTCTCTCTGTCTCTCTCTCTCTCTCTCTCTCTCTGGGTCTCTCTCTCTCTCTCTCTCTCCGTCTGTGTCTGTCTGTGTCTGTCTGTCTGTCTCTCTGTCTCTCTGTCTCTGTCTCTGTCTCTGTCTGTCTCTCTCTCTCTCTCTCCGTCTGTCTCTGTCTCTGCCTGTCTGTCTGTCTGTCTGTCTGTCTGTCTGTCTCTGTCTCTGTCTCTGTCTCTGTCTCTCTCTCTCTCTGTCTCTCTCTCCCTCTCTCTCTCTCTCTCTCTCTCTCCTCTCTCTCTCTCTCTCTCTCTCTCTCCTCCTCTCTCTCTCTCTCCCTCCCACCCACCCACCCACCCACCCCCGCTTCATATTTTATCATTGCATTTCTTTTCGCCGGCACTGTGAATATGCGGGAATATTGCGCCGTCAGTTTAATGTGTCTATTTTTGTTTCCTTGTTGAAGCATTCGGACATGCTATTATTTTGCATTCTTTGCATTTATCGGTCTGCTTGAGATATCCCTGTGCGGCTGACAGACGCTGAAATCCAAAAAGAAGGCTAACTGCGTTCGCTTATTTTGAGCACAACGCCGTTATAGTCCGCTTTCTCACTTCGAAGCCTTTTTCACAGTGATAATTATGACTGACAAGACTGTTAACGACGAACTAAATAAATATTCCTGCCTTCCCTTTCTTCGTTATCTTTCCTCCCTTCGTTCATCTGTCCTTTGCTTGGTCGTGTAATAAATTCAAGGCGAACTCGAACTGAAGAGGCAAGCTGGCCTGGAAACGTTGAAAATGTGTAAATATTTTCATCCGCTAGCTTCATTTGGTTGTACCGTCATTATACATAATTAAATATATTTTTAAAAAGTGTATGTACGACAAACATAGCCGGCCAGTGGTAGTAGCAGCAGTATTATTATTACTTGTGAGACCTCTCTTTTAAGAAACAGGCAAACATCATCTTACAAGAAGTGTGTACGTGTGTTCTTCGTCAAGGGTCCATTTTCAAGGAAATATGAAGAAAAACGTTTAGGGAAAATGTGTTGTTGGTTGTTGTTGTTGGGGTGTGCTTAGATTTTGATCTCTTCGGGGCATAGTTCTCCCACTCCGGGCACCTTCCTCCAAACTCTGCCAGAACTGGTTACGCCACTGAAGGTTTCCGGCACCTTCCTCCAAACTCCGAGCATCGCTTTCCGGCACCTTCCTTCAAACTCCGAGCATCGCTTTCCGGCACCTTCCTCCACACTCCGCCAGAACTGGCCACGCCACTGAAGGGGCACTCTTTATCTCCGCGCAGCTGTCCGGCGATGCGGTCAGCGCCCTCCGAAAGGTTTGGGTACTAATATGACTGTGGAAGGAACATAACGTCGTGAGCCGGTTTGGCCCAGCGGTAAGGCGTTAGGTTGGCAAGCGGAAGGACCTCGGTTCGATACCGCTTCGGCTCTCCTTTGCCTTCAGAAAGGTTGTGGTTTGTGGACACTGTACTGATAAGTCTAAAACTCCAAGCACTGGTTTACGGCATCCTTCCTTCAACCACTGCCGTGTTTAGTTACGCCATACGGTCCAGAAAACTGTCAGCTAACGAGCATTTTTTTTGTTGGCGCTCAAACAGTAGTAAGTTTGTTACAAACAACTCAAATAGTAAAAGTAAAGTAAACATTGTGCTTAACGTCCACAGAAACCGCAAGGCTTATTAGGGACGGGGAGAAGGGGGGAAGGGGGTATGGAGATGGGGGAAGAGGGAGATTATATACCTATCACTACACTGTCACCACCAGAATGATTCCTGCATTAAGATGGGCAGCGATGAGAGCCATTTTAATGTTTCAGTAGGAAGTGATGGACAAAGTCACAAGACAGTGTCCACAAACCACAACCTTTTTGAAGAGAAAGGAGAGCCGAAGCGGTATCGAACCGAGGTCCTTCCGCTTACCAGCCTAACGCCTTACCGCTAGGCCAAACCGGCTCAAATAAAACAAGGCGTGTCATTTATAGCCGCCAACAAAGTTTACACCAGCACAAATAAAACCACAATCGTTTGAATCGAGACGGAACTCTTCTTTTTTTTCTTTTTTTCTTTTCTTTTTCTTCTTCTTATTTTAGCCGGGGGGGGGATGCGCCTCGTGTTTACGTGCGTGCTTTGGCGCTAGGCTGCTTCTACAGTCATATTAGTACCAGAACCTTTCGGAGGGCGCTGACCGCATCGCCGGAGAGCTGCGCGGAGATAAAGAGTGCCCCTTCAGTGGCGTAACTAAATCTGGCAGAGTTTGGAGGAAGGTGCCGGAAAGCGATGCTCGGAGTGTGGATAAGACTGTGGAAGCAACCTAGCACCCAAGCAGGCACATAAACATGAGACGCATCCACCCCGGGTAAAAAAAGAAGAAGAAAAAAAGAGTTCCGCGTCGATTCAAATGATTTTGGTTTTATTTGAGCTGGCGTAAGCAACATGGCAACATAAAACAAACGTCTGACATAATTTGAGTTGTTTGTAACAAACTTACTACTGTTTGAGCACCAAAAACAAAACAAAAAAACCTGCTCGTTAGCTGACAGTTTTCTGGGACCTATGGCGTGACTAAATACGGCAGTGGTTGAAGCCGGAAGGATGTCGTAAACCAGTGCTTGGAGTTTGACTCCGAGCCTGGCTTTCCGGCATCCTTCCTCCAAACTCTGCCTTAATTAGTTACACCGCTGAGGGGGCACTGCGTATCTCCTCACGTCTGTCTACCGAAAACACCCCAATAAAATCTCACGCTGTCAGCTCCCTCCATAAAATTGCGAAATGTTTCGGTACTAATAAAGACTGTAAAAGCAACATAGCGTCGAAGCACGCGCGAAAACATCGAGCTCGTCCGCCCCGGGCTAAAAAAATAAATAATTACGTCCGTCCCGATTGGAATCATTTTGTTTTATTTGTGCTGGCGGAAACATTTTGAGCAGCTGGAAGTGAAACGCGGGCTGGTACAATTTCACTTGTCTGTGTGGCATTTGAGCACCAACCAAAAACTCCGTGCTGGGCACAATATCGCAGCTTTGAGTGTGTGTGTGTGTGTGTGTGTGTGTGTGTGTGTGTGTGTGTGTGTGTGTGTGTGTGCGTGCGTGCGTGCGTGCGTGCGTGCGTGCGTGCGTGCGTGCGTGCGTGCGTGCGTGCGTGCGTGCGTGCGTGTGTGTGTGTGTGTGTGTGTGTGTGTGTGTGTGTGTGTGTGTGTGTGTGTGTGTGTGTGTGTGTGTGTGTGTGTGTGTGTGTGTGTGTGTGTGTGAGTGTTGCGATTTTCAAACGTTGAATTTTAACAAACAGGACGTGAAATGGAATCAGAAACATGCAATGTGTATATGTTCTATCCCATTATTAGGGACAGGACCTGTGATACTTCTTCGGTTCGGTTCGGTTCAAGTATAAGCCATTCAGTCAACGGTCATTCGCTACTGCATCGGCGAGTGAGATTAAATATATATGTACACATTATCAGTCTGAATACACACTAATAAATATACAAACAATAATAACATAGTGCATCCACTTGTGCATTGTTCACAGAAAACTGACCTTATTCGAAATTTTGGGCTGAAGTCAGTAATCAGCGTTATTACATCACCAGAGGAATAAAAACGCTAACAACAACACGAGCTCTTATCCCTTCCATCAGTATATCAGTCCTTCCATTCTTCTTTCCCTCCTTCCTTCCTTCCTTGCATCCGTCCTTCCTTCCTTCCTTGCTTCCATCCTTCTTTCCTTCCATCCATCCTTCCATCCTTCTTTCCTTGCATCTGTCCTTCCTTCCTTCCTTCTTTCCTTCCCTTCTTTCTTTCCTTCCATCCTTCTTTCCTTCCATCCATCCTTCCTTCCTTCCATCCTCCCTTCCTTCCTTCCTTTTTCCCTTCATTGCATCAGTCCTTCCAGCCTTCTTTCCCTCCAGCCCTCCTTCCTTCCCTCCATCCTTCCTTCCTTCATCCTATTGGCTGTTATATTATTCACGTCCATTCATCCAGTCTCGTATTCTCGAAACAAATTCAAACGGGATTATTTTTTTCCTTTTCGCCAATCTGTCAAGTACACCCATAGTGACCGGGGCGATTCTGCCAATGACAGATCCAGTCTTGCAGGCTGTTGATGTCCATGTTTCTCAGGCACGAGACACAACGGGCAATTGAGTACAATGTTTCTGACATGCAACACTTGGAACGCTTAAGTACGCTGGTGTCAGATACGTCTGGAATCCTTTACCATAACGGTAAGTGTTTAGAACTGTTGTGCCTTTTCTTGGAAAACTTTTGGAACTGTTGTGCATTTCCATGGCAAATTTTGTGGTGGGGCAGCCCTGTGCAGTTGACAAGACAATAAGATCCAGTCACTAACTTCCATGGTAAAACAGGGGAGGAACAAATGATTTTCAAAAAACTGCGTGGTTTCTCTCTCTCTCTCTCTCTCTCTCTCTCTCTCTCTCTCTCTCTCTCTCTCTCTCTCTTCTCTCTCTCTCTCTCTGTGTTTGTAGTATAGCAAGGACTGGCTGTTACATAGGTCCAAATGGACCTAACGCTACTATCCTTGGGTATTAAAGTTTTCGAGTTCGAGTTCGAGTTCTCTCTGATTGATAATGCTTTTTACTACCTTTTCTGCCACTAACATACTGTGTAAAACTGTCTTACCATTTTTGTACATCAGAAACTACGTGCAAGACAGAATTAACAAAATTCTTCTTCTTCGGTACAGTTCGACATGATGAAGACCCTGACACTTTCAGTGCATGCTGGGTTTATTTTGATGTTTCCATAGTCCGCCGAACTCCGACATGGACTACAGGATCTTTAACGTGCGTATGTTATCTTTTGCATGTGTATACGCCCGGTGGACCTCGGTTATCTCAAACATAATAAATACATAATCTTTTGTTATCTGAAGAACCGTTTGAAGAGTCTGCACAAAGTTTGACTCTGGACAAACCTCAGGGCGGTAAGTAAGTAAACATGGTGCTTAACGTCCACAGAAACCATGAGGCTTATTAGGGACGGGGAGGGGGGGGGGGGAGGAAGGGGTATGGAGGTTGGGGAAGAGGGAGATTATATACATATCGCTACACTGTCACCACCAGAATGACTCCTGCATTAAGATAGGCAGCGACGAGAGCCATTTTAATGTTTCAGTAGGAAGTGATGGACAAAGTCACAAGACAGTGTCCACAAACCACAACCTTTCTGAAGAGAAAGGAGAGCCGAAGCGGTATCGAACCGAGGTCCTTCCGCTTACCAGCCTAACGCCTTACCGCTAGGCCACACCGGCTCACCTTCAGGGCGGGTGCAAAGCCTAGCGCATAACGGTCACAAAACTCCAAGCACTGGTTTACAACACCCTTCCTTCAACCACTGCCGTATTTAGTTACGCCACAGGGTCCAGAAAACTATCAGCTAACGAGCAGTTTTTTGTTGGTGCTCAAACAGTAGTAAGTCTGTAACAAACAAGGCGTGTCATTTATGGCCGGCAACAAAGTTTACACCAGCACAAATAAAACCACAATCGTTTGAATCGAGACGGAACTATCTTTTTTTTTACCCGGGTGGATACGTCTGATGCGTACGTGCGTGCTTTGGCGCTATGAGGTTAAGTAAACATGGTGCTTAACGTCCACAGAAACCGTACGGCTTATTAGGGACGGGATGAGGTTGCTACTACAGTCCTATTAGTACCCGAACCTTTCGGAGGGCGCTGACCGCATCGCCGGACAGCTACGCGGAGATGAAGTGTGCCCCTTCAACGGCGTAACTGAATCTGGCAGAGTTTGGAGGAAGGTGCCGGAAAGCGATGCTGGGAGTGTGAACGGACACCTTGTTGGTGACCACGCTCGATCGCGCTTAGCTTTGGCGGCCTTTGAGCGCAGGTGTTCTTGCGCAGTGCCATTGTTCTAATTCGCGCTCGACAGACGTGACACGAATACAACAACTACTCAGTTAGAAAACTGCAATTATTTGACAGATTCGCGAAGAGTAAAAAAACACCAAAAACAACAACAACAAAAAACAAAAAACCCAATCCCGTTGGAATTTGTTTCGAGAATATGATACTGGGGGAACGGATATAGATCAAATAACAATCAAAGTACAGATCACTGGTAGTAGTGGTGGTGGTGGTGGCCCTTTTTTCAGCGCTGATCAGCTCGCGCATGCGAACGAACCAGTTCTACACTCTTTCATATCAAGGATCAGTGCACAGAGGGGAACCAGTTATACACTCTTTCATATCAAGGATCGGTGCACACAGGCGAACCAGTTCTACACTCTTTCATATCAAGGATCAGTGCACAGAGGGGAACCAGTTATACACTCTTTCATATGAAGGATCAGTGCACACAGGCGAACCAATTCTACACTCTTTCATATCAAGGATCGGTGCACACAGGCGAACCAGTTCTACACTCTTTCATATCAAGGATCGGTGCACACAGGCGAACCAGTTCTACACTCTTTCACATCAAGGATCGGTGCACACAGGCGAACCAGTTCTACACTCTTTCATATCAAGGATCGGTGCACACAGGCGAACCAGTTCTACACTCTTTCATATCAAGGATCGGTGCACACAGGCGAACCAGTTCTACACTCTTTCATATCAAGGATCAGGGCACACGGGCGAACCAGTTCTACACTCTTTCATATCAAGGATCAGTCCACAGAGGCACAGCGAGCCGAGGCGACTGTGGACGAGCGTTCCCTGGCGAGTTGCGTGTGAGGCCGTTTCCCTGATGGCTTCCCACACTATGCCCGGACACCGTAGTCAGCTCCGCGCTACGAATTTGCTGGGTCAGAGGTGTATGCGTGCGTTAGCCGTAACCTAACTCCCACACTTTCAGCTTCAAGTTCGATGTTGCTTTCACACTCGGAGCATCGCTTTCCGGCACCTTCCTCCAAACTCTGCCAGATTTAGTTACGCCACTGAAGGGGCACTCTTTATCTCCGCGCAGCTGTCCACCGACGCGGTCAGCGCCCTCCGAAAGGTTCGGGTACTGATAAGACTATGGAAGCAACCTAGCGCCCAAGCACGCACGTAAACATGAGGCGCATCCACCCCGGGTAAAAAAAGAGCTCCGTCTCGATTCAAACGATTGTGGTTTTATTTGAGCTGGCGTAAGCAACATGGTCAGTTATAAAACAAACGTCTGATATAAGCTGAGTTGTTTGTAACAAACTTACTACTGTTTGAGCACCAACAAAAAACTGCTCGTTAGCTGACAGTTTTCTGGACCCTATGGCGTAACTAAATACGGCAGTGGTTGAAGGAAGGATGTCGTAAACCAGTGCTTGGAGTTTGTGTTGCTTTGCGTCCACAGAGACCATAAAGACTGTCAGGGAGGTGGAACCCTGGTGCTTTTAGCAAAATGACAGGGGTATTTTACGTGCCACTAAATTGGCCAGAAAAGTTTTATTTTCTAATCACACAAGTGGAAACCCTATTCTACGAGAGCCCCGCAAGCTATCAGCCATCATTCCGTGGCCCGTCGCTGGCAGGATAAAAAAGTAAGTAAGTAAACATGGTGCTTAACGTCCACAGAAACCATAAGGCTTATTAGGGACGGGGAGAAGGGGGGAAGGGGGTATGGAGGTGGGGGGAGGCGAGATTATATACCTATCGCTACACTGTCACCACCAGAATGACCTGCATTAAGACGGGCAGCGATGAGAGCCATTTTAATGTTTCAGTAGGAAGTGATGGACAAAGTCACAAGACAGTGTCCACAAACCACAACCTTTCTGAAGAGAAAGGAGAGCCGAAGCGGTATCGAACCGAGGTCCTTCCGCTTACCAGCCTACCGCCTTACCGCTAGGCAAAAAAAGAGAGAAAAAAAGCCACATATGTTAGTTATATAAATACGATACGGCGTATAAACAATGTATCAAACAAAAGCCAAACTAATTAGAATAACGAGGAAAAAAGCCTAAATAATTAGTAATATAAATGCAATACGGTATGTAAATAATATATAAAACAAAAGCCAAAATAATTAGGATAGCAAGATATAAGGTATGTAAAGAACGTATAACAAATGAAACGTGTTAAACTCAATCAGTTAATGTGATAAGGTATGTAAAGAACGTATAACAAACAAAATGTGTTAAACTCAATCAGTTAATGTGATAAGGTATGTAAAGAACGTATAACAAATGAAACGTGTTAAACTTAATCAGTTAATGTGATAAGGTACGTAAAGAACGTATAACAAACAAAATGTGTTAAACTCAATCAGTTAATGTGATAAGGTATGTAAAGAACGTATAACAAACGAAACGTGTTAAACTCAATCAGTTAATGTGATAAGGTACGTAAAGAACCTATAACAAACGAAAAGTTTTAAACTCAACCTAAGAAAGATGATTCTGAACAAGTTTCATCGTCTGAACCTCACTTCTAACTTGTTTTGCTGGGATTTGTCGTTGTTGTTGTTGCTGCTGTTTGTTTGTTTGTTTGTTTCTGTTTTTGCTTTTGTTTTGTTTTGTTTGGCTGCTTGGTTTTTGCTATATTTGCTATTGTTGGGTTTCTTCTTCCTGTGATATGCGCCTACTTAATTTACGTGTTTATTCAGTCATGTTCGCGATGATCTGCGTCAGTTTGTTTGATTTACAAATCAATTTGGTGTTCTTAGGAGGTTGTGTATTCTAACTTCACTCAGTCAGTAAAAACGATTTTGTCGGACAAAAAAATATGGTTGGCAACAAGTTGCTGTAAGCTTTAGCTGACAACTGGAACTCGGAACAATGATTAGCATGCATAACAATGAAGAAAGTTTTGAAACCTCGAACTCGGAACAATATTTCGTGCACACAACCGTAACGTTTTGTTACCCAGCCAGAACTCCATTCTTTTTTGTGATTCTGTACAAGAAGTGGAAAGAGTGCCCCACAAACACACATTCAGTCGTTGATGGATTGAGCAGACAATTAGGCAAGTGAGTTCGTGAGTGCGGGGCGGTACGAAGCCATACAAACAGAGCGAGAGGGAGGGGGGAAGAAGAAGAGCTTGCCAAACTGACTTACCTGACTCACTGAGAATGAAGAAAACAGCTGCTGGAAACTTTTCAACACTACCACCACCACCAACAACAACAAAAAACAACGTCCCGACGTCACGGTCACAGCTGAAATTTTTCCCGCACGAATCGTTCCCTTTTCTCGCTCTTCCACCTCCACAAAAGAAAAAGAAAAAACTGAGAAGAAAGAAAAGAAATTTAAAAAACAAACAAACTAGCAACGATCTATTCAACACGAAGATGATAATATGTGTCGAGGCCGAGATATAAAAAAAAGAAGAACCGATGCAATCGGTGGTCGGTGCCAGACACTGAGAGGTCCCACGAAGGAGCGAGTGGCAACTGGTGGTGTGTGTGCTCAGGTCAGCGCTGGTCGATAGACTTCGACAGCACGGGATAACCGTTCGTCACTGTGGAAGGAGGGAATGAAGGAAGGAAGGGAGAGAGAGAAGGGAGACGGAGACGGAGACGGAGAGACTATAGCGCGGCGCGGCGGAGCCAAGCTGCGCAGCACGAGCTCACCGTGCTAGCGACTGAGAAGCGTTGGCGCCAATGTTGTTAACGAGACACGGATCATGTCGATCTGGTCCGGTGTGTTAGCCTAGTATCGCTCAGTCAAGTCCGGGCCGCCCTGCGATAGTCAGTCGGTCCCAGTCTGGGACTCTGCGGTGCCAAGCGACGTCAGCCAGCCGCAGGACATCACCCACCTGCTTCCATGAGCGCAGCTGAGCCGCAGAGAGAGAGAGAGAGAGAGAGAGAGAGAGAGAGAGAGAGAGAGAGAGAGAGAGAGACAGAGACAGAGACAGAGACAGAGAGACAGACAGAGAGAGAGAGAGAGACAGAGACAGAGAGAGAGAGAGAGAGAGAGACAGAGAGAGAGAGAGAGAGAGAGAGAGAGAGAGAGAAGAAGACAGACAGACAGACAGACAGACAGACAGACAGACAGACGAGACAGACAGACAAACAGACAGAGAGACAGAGAGAGAGAGAGAGACAGAGAGAGAGAGAGAGAGACAGAGAGCAGAGAGAGAGACGAGAGAGACAGAGACAGAGACAGAGAGACAGACAGAGAGAGAGACAGAGACAGAGAGACAGGACAGAGAGAGAGAGAGAGAGAGAGAGAGAGAGAAGAGCAGAGAGAGAGAGAAGAGAGAGCAGAGAGACAGAAGAGAGAGAGCAGAGAGAAGAGAGAGAGAGACAGACAGACAGACAGACAGACAGAAGACAGACAGAGACAGACAGACAGAGAGACAGAGACAGAGACAGAGAAGAGACAGACAGACTGAGAAAAACCAGACATGCTTAACAAAAAGAGACTGACAGACAGACAAAAAGACTGAGAGACAGACAAACAAAAAGACAAAGAGACAGACTGAGAAGGACAGACCGACTGTCACAAAGAAATACAGTCGGACAAACAGACTGAGAGATAGACATCGGACAAGCAGACTGAGAAAGACAGACCGACTGTAACAAAGAGAAAAATACAGACTGACAAGCAGACCGACTGTAACAAAGAGAAAAAGACAGACAGACAAGCAGACCGACTGTAACAAAGAGAAAAAGACAGACAGACAAGCAGACTGACAAAAACAGACCGACTGTAACAAAGAGAAAAAGACAGACAGACAAGCAGACTGACAAAAACAGACCGACTGTAACAAAGAGAAAAAGACAGACAGACAAGCAGACTGACAAAAACAGACCGACTGTAACAAAGAGAAAAAGACAGACAAGCAGACTGAGACAGACAGACAAGACAAACAGGCTGAGACAGACAGACAGAGAAGAGATACAGAGAAGAGAGAGATATTCTTTGTTATAATTATGGAGAGAAAAATATCTGGAAATCTCTATTGCATGCACTGATCGTCAAATAGGTACAATCACATACAACACAAATACTAAAATGCTTAACAAACAGAAAAAGCTAAACTTCATAAAAATGAAGATGACGGTAATTAGTAATAAATATTTTTTTTAAATAAAAAAAGCAAATTAAAAAAAAGAAGTGATGAAACTAAATCATTAGGGCCTCTTTCGTGTTTTGCCGATGTCATAAATTAGCCTCGCGGAAACTCAAAACAGCATTACAGACAGCCTGAAGAGAAACGTCACACGCCGGAGATTATTAATTTTTTATTATTATTATTATTATTATTATTTTTATTTTTATTTATTTTTTGGGGGGGGGGAGAGCGGGTGGGGGGGGGGGGGGGGGGGGGCTTCCTTTTTTCTTTCCATAACTCTTATGAAATACCAGAAGTTAAAATTAAAAAAATCTGAGGAAAAACCTGCCGGCCCAAAGTAAAGAAACAAACAAAGTAAGTAAGTAAACATGGAACCTAAGCTTCACAGAAACCACAAGGCTTATTAGGGACGGGAAGAAGGGGGAAGGGAGTATGGAGGTGGGGGAAAGAGGGACAAACAAAAACAGAAAAAGATCAAATTCCAAACAGCATAAAAAAATACGCAGGCATCAAAAAGTTGAAGGAAGGGCTTTGCTTCAGTTTTTTTCTGGACCACAGTCAAATAGTCATGAAAGTCCTGATGATAGGCAAGCATTCTTCCAGGACCAATTTTTCTCAAACAGTTCCCTTTATACTTCTATATGAACGAACCAACATTCTTTTAAGACCAATGTTTATGAAACATATATATATATATATATATATATAGACCACATTTCTTTTAAGACCAATTTTCGTGAAACATTTCTCAATAATACAAACTGGCTTTTTGCCCTTTTTGTTTTTCTCTTCTTTTTTTTTCTTAATCTTTCTCTTGTCATGATACACAAGAATTCTTGTAAAGCCCATATCCCTCACACATTTCCCATCATGACAGATCAACATTCTTTTAAAACCGACTTTCCTCAAAAATGTCCTAGCTTCATAGACCAACATTCTTTTTTGTTTTTAGACTTTTCCCAGTATAACAAACCAGCGGTCTTTTTAGACCGATTTTCGTCAAATGTTTCCCAGCAGGAAACACCAGAATTCTTTTAAAGGCGATTTTCCTGAAAGGTTTCCCAGCATGCTAGACCAGCATTGTTTTAAGACCAATTTTCCTGAAACGTCCGCTTCCGTCAGATACGCCCCTGACCAAAGACATCTCTCTTGAGAGCATCGCTTTCCGGCACCTTCCTCCAAACTCTGCCAGATTTAGTTACGCCACTGAAGGGGCACTCTTTATCTCCGCGCAGCTGTCCAGCGACGCGGTCAGCGCCCTCCGAAAGGTTCCGGTACTAATATGACTGTAGAAGCAGCCTAGCGCCAAAACACGCACGTAAACACGAGACGCATCCATCCGGGTAAAAAAAGATAGTTCCGTCTCGATTCAAACGATTGTGGTTTTATTTGTGCTGGTGTAAACTTTGTTGGCGGCTGTAAATGACAAAATGTAAACAAGTCATTGCCTCATAGTTCAGGAGCTGTGTGAGAGTCGAGGTGGCCGTCCTGAGCTGTCCGTCCTAACGAGCCTTCTGGTTTCCGTGGACGTAAAGAACTATTGAACCGTGCTTCGGCATTGGTCACAACTTGTCCCTAATATGTCAACTGACATTTGAGAAATTAAGCATCACTTCAT
>JABMCL010000396.1:7500-40000 GCA_018857735.1 Alviniconcha marisindica | reverse complement strand
CCCTCAACGTGAAGAGGAAGAAGTCGCTCACCTTTACTGATTTAGTAACTCATTTATTGGACACAGTCAATGACTGAATGAGTCGTGCTGTTGCAAACTCGAGTTGATTACACAGTTGACGCTTTGGGACATTGAGGGGTCTTGCGCAAAAACAAAAAATTGGAAAAACCACCAACAACATCAACAACAAACCCAGAAAAACAGCAACTCAACAGCAACAGCAACAAAAACTGTGTTTTGCAGTTTGAAGATCCTCTTTTGACGCTTTGATTTGAGTCTCCAGACTCTGACTCTGAGTCTGACTAGTCGTCTCCAGCTTGCTTAGCACTTGTCGTCTTGTGAGGGGCAAGCCCTTGCTGATCAGTTCTTCTTCCTGTCAGTGTCACACTCACAGTCTCAGTGTCAAGGACTGAGTGTCAGACTCGGAGCTGCAAGTCCTGCACTGCGTTGATGTGTATTTAAAGCAATAAAATATTAAAAATGATGAAAGACGGCCATGGTCAGTGCCCTGAGCGTTATTAATTAAAAACAATAATTATGATAATAAAACACTATGACTATGAGTAAAACTGAAAGGCAATGCGGTGCTACGGACATTGTTTTTGCGACTGCTGTGCACAACAGTTGAGACTGCAGTTGCGTAGTACTTACGCTACTGTCGCTAGACGTAGTTGCTACGCAATGGCGAGGGGACACTGCCTTAACACTTCTATTGTTCTGGCGGCAGTCCACGGCCCCCTTGGTCTTCCGGGTCGGTGCGTGTGGTTGAGCCTTCGCTCTTTTTCCTCCTTCCTCCCTGATACTGTTACTTGTAAAGTGTAATACTAATTAATACTAGTAATACTAATAGGCCACCTCACCTCTGTGGACATAAAGTAAAATGTTTAAACTTAAAAGTTAAAACAGGTATATTTACGGTCAGGCTAAGATTAAAGAATGGCTGCTGGTACCCAATATTGAAAGGCACCAATATTGAAAGGCAGCTAATCTAACAAAGTAACATTAAGTAAGTAAGTTGGTGGTTTACGCCCAGTCAACCGGTACAGTTATAATATATATCAGGGTGATGAGTGACATTAAATTTAAAAACTATATTTATTATTAATTATTATATATATATATATATATATATATATATATATATATATATATATATATATATGACTTAGTCAGTTAGTGCCAAAAGTTGCGCAAGAAAAGAGGACAGAGGTACTAGAAAATAAAGTTGACAGGATGTGAGTGAGTAATGCATTTTTTGAATGAACACATGTGAAGTCATCCACCAGTGAAGGGAGAAGGCAGTGCTGCTCTTGTTCCTGAGAAATTTGACTTTCACTTTTTCAGTGTGATTTGTGACAAGATGTTGAACATTACACATTACAACAAGCCCACATCACTGTGCTGCTAATCATGCAGTAAACTGTGAAAACCCAACTGATCTTACAAGATGTGATCCACATGAGTATTACCAAGTAAACTGTTGTTGTTCTGTGTCAAAAGAACAGCATGCTACGCATAGTTTGTTGCAATACATAACGTTCAACATACAGCCAATCTTGAACATTTTAAAATGAATAAAAAGCAACACATTTTGAAACATAAACAGTTATTTTTTAAATAGAAAAATATGTGAAAGGAAGATTTGATGTTTTTTTCCCCTCAAATTTAAGCTTTTTTGACATAAACAGCAAATGATGTAAGAAATTGTTGAACATTACTATTTAAACAAGATGTAAAATGCTGTTTGTTTCTTGATGAAAATGATAAATCAGTAACTTTTTATTACGTAAAGATAAAGAAAATAACTATTTCCATGTGAACATTTTTTGCTGCATTAATTTTGTTGTAGTGGATAGCATAATGTTAAATAGCCCGGGGTTTTTTTCATAAAAAAATAAATAATACTTATTATTTAACAAAAAAGTAAGTGTTTTGTAAGGAAAAGGGAGCAAGTAAGAGTGAGTGCAATTTTTTGCTGCTTTTGGGTGTCACAGGAAAACAAAAGAAAACCTGTCATCCATGCGTTTCTTGGTCATGTTGATTTGGGTCCCTAGGACAAAAATAGTTGAACATTTAAATTTTAAAAGTGAAAGAATTAAAAAAAATAAATAGAAAAAATCATAATAAATATTACAAAAAAAAATCACAGCCAAAAATAATGCTATTAAGATCAGCACCTTACATTTTTAGAACTCTGGAAGGCAGACAGGCATGGTCACTATAATTTTTTGAACATTTTTTTCCACAGCTGTGTTGGAAAACATAATGTTCAGCATCTAACCAAGACTTTAACCTGCATAAATTTGAATTGTCACCATATATGATGATTTTTTTGAAAAACGTGGGTTTTTAAAAAAACCAAAGGGAAAAAATGTAAAGAGTCGATCAGAATATACTGTTTATAACCAATCTGCTGTCACAATTCGATTTCAACACACCCATTTTTAAGAAAAATTTGGTGAAAACAAATTTTTGAAAACATCTGAACAAACTTTAAAAAGACAGCAACAAAAACTCATTTTGTATGCTAACATTCCGATACTTTTAAAAAAATTTTGGGATATACCAATATAAATATCATCGTATAACCGGAAGATTTGACAAAAACTCTGATGAACGTTTAAATAAAGTTGGAAAGTTACGGTCTTCGAAAATAGTACCACACACCTTTTGCATATCAGAACGTCTCTTCCATGCGGGCCCTGTGCTAAAAGCAAATGACCCAGAAAAGGCTGACCGGAAGTAGGCAAAAGCGCAAAAACTTATTTTTTTTCCTTTTGCTTTTTTAATTTAATACGTTGTTGAACTTATTTATTGCAACAATTTTATGAAGAAAGGGAAAATATATTTTTTTTAAATACCCAGACTTTGGGATTAAAAAAAAACATTTGGGCCCCGATGCGGGGGCTTTCCACGGGGACTGGAGTAAAAATTTGACGAAAAAAAAGTCCGTTCTTCCTTTTTTGTCTGCGGATGCTGATCATGAAACATTTCAACACACTAACGTTCCCCAAGGGTATTTCGGAACCTCTAACTCCAAAAACAAAACTTAGTGATCATCGATTTTATATGCACTGTGTAAAACGATATCTCCTCTGTCAAATCGGTGACTGAGGTAATGTTTTGATTGTCATGTACGTGAATGAAAGCATGAAAGCACTCACCCCTGGGGGTCCGTTTTCGGGGGGGCGAATTTCTTTGGGGCTTTTTTACTTTCAAATTTATTTATTTTCTCCAGCTGCTCCAGATTTGGAGCTCATATTGTTTCCACTGTAATACTGACCAATTATGAACGCACACAAAAGCAACAACAAGACAAAGTGTTTTTAAACGGATTTTTTTTGAAATCAAAAATCGGAAACCCCCCTTTTCCACCTTTTTTGGGACTAATAATATATATATATATATATATATATTTTTTTTTTAAATATATTTTTTTTTGCTGATAACATTTCCATCTCGATGCACATTATGTGTGTTGTACTATGCTTGTTCAGCGCTTTGAGCCGCAGGGTAGGTGCATTACACATTTCCATTGTTATTATATATATTATATGAAACTAGGATTCAGAGGGAAATGTTGACCTGTTTGCGATCTGTTCTACAGGTAGATCTTGCCGTGCGGCCAAGCGCAGCCTGAGTTACTCTGCAGGTGTTGCTTCAGTTCCCCAGGAAAAAACAGGATGTCGCTGGTATTAACAAGTAAAAAAACCCCACACACCTGTCTTTGTCAGGTAAATTTAACTAAGTAAATTATAACCCCACACACCTGTCTTTGTCTGGTAAATTTAACTAAGTAAATTATAACCCCACACACCTGTCTTTGTCAGGTAATAACTAAGTAAATTATAACCCCACAAACCTGTCTTTGTCAGGTAATAACTAAGTAAATTATAACCCCACAAACCTGTCTTTGTCGGTAATAACAAAGAAAAATTATAACCCCACAAACCTGTCTTTGTCGGTAATAAAAAGTAAATTATAACCCCACAAACCTGTCTTTGTCAGGTAATAACTAAGTAAATTATAACCCCACAAACCTTCTTTGTCAGGTAATAACTAAGTAAATTATAACCCCACAAACCTTCTTTGTCAGGTAATAAAAAGTAAATTATAACCCCAAAACCTTCTTTGTCAGGTAATAAAAAGTAAATTATAACCCCAAAACCTTTTTGTCAGGTAATAACTAAGTAAATTATAACCCCACAAACCTTCTTTGTCAGGTAATAACTAAGTAAATTATAACCCCACAAACCTGTCTTTGTCAGGTAATAACTAAGTAAATTATAACCCCACAAACCTGTCTTTGTCAGGTAATAAGTCAGTAACTAAGTAAATTATAACCCCATAAACCTATCTTTGTCAGGTAATAACTAGTAAATTATAACCCCACAAACCTGTCTTTGTCTGTTAATAACTAGTAAATTGTAACCCCACAAACCTGTCATTGTCAGGTAATAACTAAGTAAATTATAACCCCACAAACCTGTCTTTGACTTTGGTAATAACTAGTAAATTATAACCCCACAAACCTGTCTTTGTCTGGTAACAACTAAGTAAATTATAACTCCACAAACCTGTCTTTGTCAGGTAATAACTAAGTAAATTATAACCCCAAAAACCCTTTTTGTCTTTTTTTCCCAAAGGTAAATAAGTAGTAAATTATAACCCCACAAACCTATCTTTGTCAGGTAATAACAAAGTAAATTATAACCCCACAAACCTGTCTTTGTCAGGTAATAACTAAGTAAATTATAACCCCACAAACCTGTCTTTGTCAGGTAATAACTAAGTAAATTATAACCCAACAAACCTGTCTTTGTCAGGTAATAACTAAGTAAATTATAACCCCACAAACCTTTGTCAGGTAATAACTAAGTAAATTATAACCCCACAAACCTGTCTCTGTCAGGTAATAACTAAGTAAATTATAACCCCACAAACCTATCTTCGTCAGGTAATAACTAGTAAATTATAACCCCACAAACCTGTCTTTGTCTGGTAATAACTAGTAAATTATAACCCCACAAACCTGTCATTGTCAGGTAATAACTAAGTAAATTATAACCCCACAAACCTGTCTTTGACTTTATCTGGTAATAACTAAGTAAATTATAACCCCACAAACCTGTCTTTGTCAGATAATAACTAAGTAAATTATAACCCCACCAACCTGTCTTTGTCTGGTAATAACTATGTAATGGTGTGGAAGAGCCGCGTAGAAGGACAGTGACCCAGGCAGCGGAGTCGGTCAAAGTGGAGACCACAGCAGGCGAACGGCAGCAATCGGGTTTTTATTCTACAGCAGCAGACAACTTTAAAGGCACACTAAAAATCCTCACGCCCCACCATTTGGGTAAGAGAACTGGGGGGGGCAAGGAACACACGCATCGGGACAATGAAATCCCCGGCCCCCTGGACCAAAAATGGCTGGGCAATTGTGTTTCCTTGGCCCGCACAAAACAGTTTCCCCAACAATAACTAAACTAATTTAAAAAATGAAATACATCAAATAAAAGGGTACAGTTACAACCTTTTTTAAAACCCTTAAAAAAAATGTACCACATGACTTATTTAATTTCCCAAAAAAGAGTGGCTTGCACCTATCTATAAGCAGATTCGACAACTAAATCCCCAAAATAACACAATGTACAAAAAATTTAAATGTCACTAAAACCTACACAAATAAAGAAACGCTTTTCCCCCGGTTAAAAAAAGGTACATAAAAATTACAATACAACGTTTTGTAAAAGAAGAAAAACACACTCAAAGACTAGCACTAAAACAATCGGTGCGAATTTCGCCTGGGGCGCGTTATTTTAGTCGCAACAGCGTTTATAGTGATACCCAAATAGTCTATGAATACAAATTAATTTTTACAGTACACAATACTTAAAATTAATTTCAAAACCCCAAAAAAAACACTAAACGAAGTCAGTAAGCAAAATACTATACGACAAAGCATTGATGAACAGAATTACTTTAATCCAGTCAAAACAACGATTCACTAGTACCTATATTAAAAAAAAAAATGCGCCATGCAGACGACGGTATAAAAAGAAGGGCCCAGAGAGGGAGGGTACTGATTAAGCCCCGACCCCGCGTCAAATAAACTAAAAAAACATTCTAAGATGCCAAAAATTTTATTACACATGGCTTGGGGCATAAAAAGGACTAGGTAAACAACGGGAGGTAAAAAAAAAACAAGCGGTCAAAATATTTTGGGGGTAAACAGATTTGAAAATGGGGGCGCCACCGGGGGCTTTGCCGGTCGGCTGTGGAAGGCCCTTGGGGACGCAACACGCAGCGCTTCAAAACAAAAACGTCGTCTGCTCCGGGTTTCCCGGGTTACTAACAGTACAGTAATGAAAATTTCATGGATCTGATAACCGGGGCGGGATTATTGTAAAAACGTACAAAGAGCACTTGCTCACAACTAAGTACATTACAACCCCACAAACCTGTCTTTGTCTGGTAATAACTGAGTAAATTATAACTCCACAAACCTGTCTTTGTCAGGTAATAACTAAGTGAATTATAACCCCACAAACCTTTGGTAATAACTAAGTAAATTATATTATAAATATAATACTTGCCACATGGGGAGGGAGACTGGCTAAAAAAAAAGGTAGCTTTTAAATTCTATAGTGCGTTTTTGAATATCCACCAAGGTGATGTACTCAAAGTTAAACTTTTACAGCACTGGCATGGCTGGTGCCACATGAAACTGCTGCCGTCCTGTCACGTTCTGCGTACACCGTACAGCCATGCACCATGTCATTGTCACTTCATTCACGCAAAGCCGCATGACATTGTAGTGTTGTACTTGCACCCTGTCCTCCCTCTTCACTGTGTGCATCTTTTTCACTTCCAGCTCTCAGCGTCCGGGACGAGCACCTGGCTGGCCAGGAAGTGTTCTCATTCCGCACACCCAAGAGGTCCGGACAGATGGCTCTGAAAGGTGAGAGGAAAGAGTTCAGCCTGCAAAGTTGGGGTGGTCTTGGGCTACAGCTGACAAATGATTTGGAGTAAAGACATTGAACTCGGGGACAGGCCCACAGGGGCACAAATAATGAACTCTGATTGGACAGGAGCAAACATAATTAACTCAGAATCTGAGTGGACAGGAGTAAAGATAATGAACTCTGATTGGACAGGAGCAAACATAATTAACTCTGATTGGACAGGAGTAAAGATAATGAACTCTGATTGGACAGTAGCAAAAATAATGAATTCTGGACAGGAGGAAAGATAATAATAATAATAAAAGAGGATTTCTAGAGCGCCCACCTACCACACAAGGTGGCAGCACAGGGCGCTTTACAATAACACTAACCACACACACACACACACACACACGACATACACACACACACACAGCATCGAAACGAGGGGATGGGCAGGGCTGTGAAAAATAGTTTAGAAATAATTATTAAACAGGTGCGTCTTGAGGGCGGCTTTGAAAGAGGAGGCAGAATCAGAGTGGCGGAGTGTTTGAGGCAAATTGTTCCAGACAGATGGGCCAGCATAAGAAAAAAATCTTTTACCAAATGTTTAAGTGTTTACACAGGGGTGACAAAGGTTCGTGTGTCAGATGCAGATCGTAACTGTCTTGCTGGAGTATAAGGTTGAAGGAGAACTCTAGAATGAACTCTATTGGACAAGAGCGAAGTTCAAGTGGGTTCATTGACTGAAATAGCCACTCATTTTGGTGTGGCATGATTAATCGTGACCAGAGTGCAGAGTTCACACTCTGAAATAACCTGGTGCTAGAATAGTGTAGAGGAAATTTTATAACGGTAACAGTCGCTGCAGTGTTCAGTATTTGCAGTTTTCTCAGTGAACTATGTCTGACCTCGGCAACCAACATAACAATGGTCCCCACCAGGATCAGATTTTTGATAAACCCTCTGCTCTTTCCTTGGCATTGTGGGCCAAAAATTGGATTTGGATGGGGCAGGGTTGGGGGGGGGGGTGGAGGGGCTGATTCACCCATGGGGCTCTTTGTGAAGGGAGTAGGATCCAAACGCAAAAAGGTTCAAACGAACGCTTATTTATTTTGACACAGACGCACTGTACGCAAATTTGTGGGGAAATCCCCTTTGTCCAGCCACAAAACGACACTTAAACAACAGATAAATGGTGAAAAAATGAAGAACAGATGGCTTGACAAAGGGGATTTGCCCGAAAATGTGCATGCTGTGTGTCCGTGTCAAAAGAAATAAGCCTTCGTTTGAACCTTTTTGTGTTTGGATCTTGTTTTGGAATTCTAGCAGTCACTCTGTTTAAGATTTTTCAAGGAGTAGGACTCGTTTTTCTCTCTCTCTCATTTTTTCCCTTTTGTTCCCTGTCGGATTTATTCTGTTTAAGGTCTTCCAGATCTAAATGTAATGCCTTCACAGTTAATTACTGGCTTGTTTTTTTTTTCTTGTTTTCTTCTTCAGTACTTTGACCCTAAAATGAACTGTAGAATAGAGTGACATGCTAGAGCAGTATGATACGATTTATGGACATGTTTGGGGTTCCTTTTTCAGTGTCAGCGAGCAGAGGTGCTGTGACCCCCACCACACCGGGCAGGGAGGCCAGAGGGAAGAGACGAAGCGGCCAGACAGGTAAATTTTACCTTCGGGTTCGCACGGTCTTTGAAGGTCTTTGAAAGTTTGGGTAAAGAGAGAGAGAGAGACTTTGTTGCTTAACGTCCACGGAGGCGAGCAGGCCTATTTGGGGCGGGGACTAGTGGGAAAAGGGGGGACAGAGGAGTGAAACCTCGGAACAGGCGCCAACCCAGAAGACCAAGGCTGCCTTGGACCACCGCCAGAACAACAGGATGTTAAGGCAGTGTCCATCTGGCATTGCGCAGCGACCACAGCACCACGCAATTGCTGTCCCAACTGTTATGCAGAACAGAGTCACAAAGACACTGTCCGTAGCTCCACCGTTGGGAAACAACTGAAGCAAGCCCAGCTCCACCTCCCAGCTAATGATCTCTTCTGGGCTGACTTCTTCATGAGAGTCCAGCTCACCTCCCTCCTCTTGTTTGGGAAAAATGGGATAAGCTTTTGAAGGCCTTGAAAGTCTGTGAAAACTGAGTGGGGTCTGTGAATTGTGTGGACTTCATAGCGCTAGGGAAAAACTATTAGCTTATCAGTCAGAAACTGCACTTCCCAGGACCGAACAGTCGTTAAAAAACAAACAAACAAACAAAAGGCCGCCATGCGAAATCAGAGGATGTAGTATCAGTTTTGACTGATAGAGTGCGTCGGCCTTCGGCTACAATAAGGGTTGCGCCCCTTTACCAGATGTGCAGAAGAGTTGTGTACCTTTGTGTTTGGCTTTTTCCTGTGCACACACACACACACACACACACACACACACACACACACACTCACTCACTCACTCACTCATTTACAAACACACCACACACACACACACACATACACACACACACACACACACACACACACACACACACACACACACACACACACACACCACACACACATACACACACACACACACACACACACTCGGTGTGCTTTTTTTGTTTGTTTTGAGAACCGGTCAAACAAAATGACAACCGGTATGTCTGACTGATTGCTTGTTTTCCCCCTGCTATATATACTAATCTTAACCGAAAAATACCTGAAATTACCAGTTAACACGGACCCTGTTTTAAGTACAGTAAGCTTTATAGTTTCCTTTTTTCTCTCCCCCCCACCCACCCCCCTCTTTTTTCCCCTTCTTTCAATTAATTAATACGTTACTCCTTTTACAGACAGAAGTTTACCCTTGACTCCACAGGGTAAGACGAGGAAGGCGTCCAGTCAGCACCGAGCTCCACAGACCACAACTCCCTACAGGTTGCGAAAACGCAATGCTACAGGTCAGTATCACCGTTAGTGTTAGTGGACATCTGCTGTAGGACTAGTAGGATCGCTTTTTACTCGCACTGAAGAGAAGTGCTTTCTGATCAGATGCAGAGGTGTGTTGGGTTTTGAGGTTAGAAACATGCAGAGCATTACCAGGCTCTCTTAGTAGTCTCTCTCTCTCTAGAGAGAGAGGGAGGGAGAGAGAGAGAGTACGGGTTTTTGAAATATCCGATATGAATGCCGTGAAAATGGACCTACCCCCATTGGTTTAAACAAAATTTTATTCGTTGATGGTAATCATAAGCTCAACAAATAAGTACAGGAAACACAAAAGCAATATGCTTATTTGAGTGTTGCCTATAGATAAAATGATAATCTACCCCCTTTGAAAAGGGCTATGGCCTTGTCTCAATAAAATCAGTGTCAGTCTCTCTCTCTCTCTCTCTCTCTCTCTCTCTCTCTCTCTCTCTCTCTCTCTCTCTCTGTCTCTCTCTCTCTCCATGCTTATTTGTGTTTGTAGTATAGCAAGGACTGGCTGTTAGATAAGTCCAAATGGACACAATGCTTGGCTACTAATGTACTATCCTTCAGTATTAGAGTTTTCGAGTTTGAGTTCTCTCTCTCTCTCTCTCTCTCTCTCTCTCTCTCTCTCTCTCTTCTCTCTCTCTCTCTCTCTCTTATCCTCCCCCCCCTCCCCCCCCCCCACCCCACCTTCCCCCTTCACATTGTATAAAGTGTTGCTTTCAAATTTTAGGCAGGAGTTGGGCAAGCACACTGATTCAGGTGGATACAAAATTCTGCAGGGCAGGAGCAGGTGTTACAAAAAAACAGTTTGTCATACCTTGTGTGGATCATAGAGTATGTAACTTGCTGTATCATTTGATGGTACTTGGTAGAAGATTGGGGATTTTACACACACACACACGCACACACACACACACACAAACACGCACACACACACACACAAACACACACAAAACACACACACACACACACACACAAAACACACACACAAACACACACACACACACACACACACACACATGTATAGTTATTTTTCACACCTGACGATTGTTTTCACCAGAATTTTAGAGCACAACTTGCATAAGAGTGACTTCTCTCATTTTGACAGAGGACTCGTCTGATGAGGATAGTGTAAGTGAGGACAGCAGCGATGAGGAAGCCAGCGATGAGGGAGAAGACATGGACACGGATCAGAGCACGCAGGGGGGAAAGGGGCGAGCTCCTCTGGAACTGGTTTGTGGAGTGCCAGGATGTTGTGTGAAAGGTCCAAACACGTAAAAGGTTCAAAGGGACGCTATTTGTTTATAATTTATCAGGACAAGACAAAACCAGCAAACGCTAGCAGTCGTTCTTGTTTCAGATTTTTGTTGCATGAAAGGGTTTGATGATTCTGCTTCAAGTGTTTGGACAGTGGTATATGAAAGGGTTTGGTGTTTAGACTTGAGTGTGTGTATGGTGGTGTACGTGTAAGGGTTTGGTGTTTTGAGTGTTTGTATGGTGGTGTATGAAAAGGTTTGGTGTTTTGAGTGTTTGTATGGTGGTGTATGAAAGAGTGTGGTTTTGAGTGTTTGTATGATGGTGTATGAAGGAGTTTGGTGTTTGTACGGTGGTGTATGAAAGAGTTTGGGGTTCTGAGTATTTGGATGGTGGTGTATGAAAGAGTTTGGTGTTTTGAGTGTGTGTGTGTGTGTGTATGGTGGTGTATATGAAAGGGTTTGGTGTTTTGAGTGTTTGTATGGTGGTGTATGAAAGGGTTTGGTGTTTAGAGTGTGTGTTTGTGAAAAGGTTTTGGTGTTTAGAGTGTGTGTATGTGAAAAGGTTTGGTGTTTAGAGTGTGTGTTTGTGAAAAGGTTTTGGTGTATAGAGTGTGTGTATGGTGGTGTATGAAAGGGTTTGGTGTTTAGAGTGTGTGTATGGTGGTGTATGTGAAAGGGTTTGGTGTTTATAGAGTGTGTGTATGGTGGTGTATGAAAGAGTTTGGGGTTTTGAGTGTTTGTAGTGTTGTGTGAAACTTAGTGAAAGGTTTGGTGTTTCAAATGTACAGTGGTGTCACTGTGTGAAAGAGTCTGAGGTTTTGAGTGTTTGGATAGTGTGTGTGTGTGTGTGTGTGTGTGTGTGTGTGTGTGTGTGTGTGTGTGTGTGTGTGTGTGTGAGGTTTGAGTGTTTGTTGTGTGTGTGTGTGTGTGTGTGTGTGTGTGTGTGTGTGAGGTTGGTTGTGTGTGTGTGTGTATGTGTGTGTGTGTGAGTAGTGTTGTGTGTGTGTGTGTGTGTGTGTGTGAAAGAGTTTGAGGTTTTGAGTGTTTGGATAGTATGTGTGTGTGTGTGTGTGTGTGTGTGTGTGTGTGTGTGTGTGTGTGTGTGTGTGTGTGTGTGTGTGTGAGTGTTTGAAGAGTTTGAGGTTTGAGTTGTTGTGGTAGTATGTGTGTGTGTGTGTGTGTGTGTGTGTGTGTGGTGTGTGTGTGTGGTGAGTGTGTGAGTAGTTTGGATAGTGTGTGTGTGTGTGTGAAAGAGTTTGAGTTTTGAGTGTTTGGACAGTGTGTGTGTGTGTGTGTGTGTGTGTGTGTGTGTGTGTGTGTGTGTGTGTGTGTGTGAAAGAGTTTGAGGTTTTGAGTGTTTGTATAGAGGTGTATGTCAAAGGGTTAGGATTTTGAGGTTTGTACAGTGTTGTGTGAAACTTATTAAGAGATTGGGTGGAAGCACATCATTTTGCATGGGTATCATAATTTGTGAGTGAAATCAACTGAACTTACAGTTATGTCCTTGATTTTTGTGTCATTGATCAAAACTCCAAATGTTAAAATGAGCACTTTTTTAATGAGACAGTTGGAAACACTGCACAAAACACTTTGTTTTTAAATTTGTACAGTGCCATTATGATTAAAAAAAGCATTGTTTAGAACCTTTTTTCTTCTCTTTTTGGCCGTTTATTGCAGGACGCTTTCAGTTGACTTGCTTTTTGTTTTAAAAAAAAGAAGTGTTTTTGAGCCTGATTGCCGCCTCTGTCACCGTTTCTGATGCAGCGCTGTTTCTGCTTTACTCCTCAGACAACCAATGCAGAAGAGTACTTTGACGTTCACGCTTCAGCGGTGGCGACTTCTGACCGAACATTGTCACGGCTGGATTTGCCCCAGATGGACATAGAGGCGCTGAGGCAAACAATTAAAAAATCAGGAGCGACGCACATGAAACAATGCCGGACTCTGTGCGGTCAGCATGAGCAACTGTTTCGACGATGGATGTTCTATATGTGGTTAGTAGTCTTTTCTTGAGGATTTGGTTTTGTTAAAAATATTTAGCTTCTTTTGGCAATCTCCACTTTTAGCCCCATCGGTTCGCTATGGGCCTCAAATGGTATGAGAATGCGTGCGTGCGTGCGTGTGTTTGGAAGGAATAACTCAAAGTGTCCACTATGTTGGCATGTCCCCATATCAGTTCATTCCGTACTATGCCAGTGCAAGCATGCACACACGCATGCACACACGTACACACACATGCACACACACACATAGACACATGCTCACATACACAAACACACACACATGCACACACACACACACACACAGGCACACATACACACGCACACCCACATACACACACACATACACACACACACACATACACACACACATGCATACCATTCAAGGAGCGCAAACCAACGGGGCTAAAAGTGGATATTGGCCTTCATTTTTGTGTATGCTATCCTTACGGGAGCTGAAACGTCCTACACGAACCTGTCCCCCAACCTTTGGTCCCATATTCCAAAGCACCAAACATGGACAGCGTCCAGTGATCCATTGTAAGGATTTGTGTTACTCTGCCTAGTCTACCAGTAATGTTCTTTTAAAAGAACCAAGACAGTTGGATTTTTGACAAAAAACAACAACACACTAGTCTATGGTATCAAATAATCAATACAGTATATTAATAATGATATATTTACGTGGCCTGTTTAGTGTAGCAATTTAAAAAAGAAAAGAATGGAGAGGAATACTGGACTGATTTTTGGGCCCAAACTCTATCACTAACAGTCAAAGAAATTTCACAAGGTTAATAGCATTGTGAAATATTTTTGAATAATAGGGTAACAAACTAACGTTGTTGCTGGGTTTTTTGGTCCCTGTCTTTGATGTTGCTATTTTTCTTTCATTTTTTTTTCCATTTATTTTCAGGGAGGGGCATCTGTAGTTAATTAGGATGACATCTTTGCACTGTTTCAATGGGTCATGGACACTGCTAGTCTTTTTCCTTCTTTCTTTTTCTTCTTCTTGTTTTTTCCTTGTTCAGTGTCTTTTTTGTGTGTTGTTTGTATTGGTAAGAACGTGTTTTCTTCGTCCATTGTTGTTACGTATATTTTCAGTCAATTTCCTTACCTTTAATTCCTGTGTCACATTGTGTACATTACTGCCTTTGCAAGAGTGGGTAGTAGTTACTATGATACAAGAATACAAGGATGTTTATTCGCCAGTGACACTTAAATGTGCACAGGAATTTTTCTTGGTGACGTTCCATTCATACACTGCATTAACAAATAGACAAAACATTACAATTAACCATGTGTAAAAGTTATAAACAAATCGAGTTAAATTCAACAATGTAACAATCTCATTCATGCAATGTAAGCTGCAATTGATAGGACTAGGAGACTGCTATGTTACCATTATTTTGTTCGCTACTTTTACAAGTACTTGTTTTAGATTAGTGTAATTTATTTAGTATGTATTATGTGATTGCTTGTATACAGTATGTTAGTAAAGGTAATGGTATATATTATGTACATGTATGTGAACAAGCGCATTGAGCTCATTCAGTGGGGAATAGCACTATAGAAAATGTATGTATTATTATTTCTCGCCGTGGCAGCAATGGTTTCAACATTCTGCTGTATGGCCTGGGGTCCAAGAGAGACTTGCTGGAACAGTTCCGGACAAAGTACCTGTCGCAATTCTCCCACCTTGTCGTCAACGGCTACTTCCCCAGTCTCACAATCAAGCAGGTAAGTCGTTAGGCTCGGGTAGTATTTGTTTTTGCCGTTGTTGTGGTTGGTAGTATGTTCGATTATGGTGTGAATGGCCTCGTGTTTGGATCTGTGAGTCTTAAGCGAAACAGATCTTGGTCACACTTGTAAGTAGGCAGGCATGCGTGTTGTGTGAATGCAAGCGCGCATACACACGCATGAATGAATGCATGTACACACACACACAATCATGCACACCACGTGCATGCACGCGCGCGCGCACACACACACACACACACATATACACACCATATGTATGCACTCACACACACACACACACACATATATACACACCATATGCATGCACTCACACACACACACACACATATACACACCATATGCATGCACTCACACACGCACACACACACACATATACACACCATATGCATGCACATCACACACACACACAACACACACACAACACAAAAACCCACACACACACACACACACACACACACACACATCATACACACCACATCACACACACACACACACACACACACACACACACACACATACATATACACACCATATGCATGCACTCACACACACACACACACACACACACACACACACACACACATATACACACCATATGCATGCACTCACACACACACATACACACCATATGCGTGCACTCACTCACACACATACACACACCATATGCATGCACACACACACACCATATGCATGCACACACACACACACACACACACACACACACACACACACACACACACACACACACACACACACACACATACAGAGCCACAAGAGTAGTGCTGTACACTCATTTCAGTGTATGTCATGAAACATGACTGAGGCGTTAAATGTACGAATCAAACTCAGTGTATTTGATTGTGTGTATATTTGCGTGGGGTGGGGTGGACGGGTGGGGGGGAGGGGCATTCATGAGTGTGCATGTTTGTGTACACGTGGATGTATACATGTGTGTGTGTACAGATATTAACCAGCATTACAGAGGACATCCTAGGACATGAAGGGAGCTTCCGTTCTCCTCTTGACCAAGTGGCGTTCATCAAGGAAAGCTTCGAGAACCGAGGTGAGTCACTTCAGCTATCCTGCACACCAGGTGGCGTTTAGGGGTGGGATGACTCCGGTGGTAGATTATCGGACCAGAAAGCTGTGCGCAATGCTGATGCGCTTTCAGTGACCCGGTACAGCAAGTGATTTTATCTCCGGGTGACACATGTAATGGCAGGACTTCTGCTACACAACGTTGACTGACCTAGGGATGAGCTTTGTTAACAGAGAATGAAGACTTCTTTCTGCCTTCTGCCACACATGACTGACCTAGGGATGTGCTTTGTTAACAGAGCATGAAGACCCGGTACAGCAAGTGATTGTATCTCCCAGAGTCCATTTTCAGTGCAGACTCTCGTACAGTGTTCGTACATCCCCTGTGTGCACTCGTGTGCACCCACATCTGTGTTACGTTAAAAATCCCGAACACTGGCATCCATACCATTGTTTGGACACAGGTAAATACTGCACCTGCTGGTAGGAATGGGTAGCGCTGCTCTTGCGGCTGCTGTAACCTTGCCCAGGTAAGCTGACTTGGATTTCCCTCAAGGGATTAGTAATGCTAGTTTTTTTTTAATTGTATGAAAATTGTATGAAAAATTTGCTGAGTACTCCCTTTGTTAACGGAGTATGAAGACTTTTGTTCAGCGATACACAAAAGTGACACCGACAGACCTTTTGTTAACGGAGAATGAAGATTCTTGTTTGGTGATGAACAACAGTGACACTAACGGATCCAAACATCTTTCTGTTAATGATGTATAAAGTCATTAATTTTGTCCAGTAATACACATCATTGACTGATCTAGGGATGTGCTTTGTTAACAGAGCATGAAGACTTCTACCTTCTGCTACACATGACTGACCTAGGGATGTGCTTTGTTAACAGAGAGTGAAGACTTCTACCTTCTGCTACACATGACTGACCTGGGGATGTGCTTTGTTAACAGAGAATGAAGACCTCTACCTTCTTCTACACATGACTGACCTAGGGATGTGCTTTGTTAACAGAGAATGAAGACCTCTACCTTCTTCTACACATGACTGACCTGGGGATGTGCTTTGTTAACAGAGAATGAAGACCTCTACCTTCTGCTACACATGACTGACCTGGGGATGTGCTTTGTTAACAGAAAATGAAGACTTCTACCTTCTGCTACACATGACTGACCTGGGGATGTGCTTTGTTAACAGAGCATGAAGACTTCTACCTTCTGCTACACATGACTGACCTAGGGATGTGCTTTGTTAACACAGCATGAAGACTTCTACCTTCTGCTACACATGACTGACCTAGGGATGTGCTTTGTTAACAGAGCATGAAGACTTCTACCTTCTGCTACACATGACTGACCTAGGGATGTGCTTTGTTAACAGAGCATGAAGACTTCTACCTTCTTCTACACATGACTGACCTAGGGATGTGCTTTGTTAACAGAGAATGAAGACCTCTACCTTCTTCTACACATGACTGACCTAGGGATGTGCTTTGTTAACAGAAAATGAAAACTTCTACCTTCTGCTACATATGACTGACCTAGGGATGTGCTTTGTTAACAGAGCATGAAGACTTCTACCTTCTGCTACACAACATTGATGGGATGATGCTACGAGGGGAGAAAACGCAGAACTTGCTCAGCATGTTGGCTCAGATCCCCGGGGTGCACGTTGTAGCGTCGGTTGATCAGATCAATGCTCCATTGAGTAAGTCAGTGTGTGTGTGTGTGTGTGTGTGTGTGTGTATGTGCACGTGCGTGCATGTGTGTGCAGCTTCTGTTGATCAGATAGAATAAGTCAGTTGCCTGTGCATAAGTGTGTGTGTGTAAATGTATGTGTGTAGGTGTGTGTCAGTGTGTTAGTGTAAAGTGCCCTGCACTCCCACCTTGTGTGATGTGTGCTATAGAACTCCTCTTTCGTATTATTTCTTTGCACGTTGTGTAGCACTCACAGACAGAATTCTAGTCAGAGGTCCCTGCGCTGCTTCACTGTGAACACAGGATAAACGCATTCCTTGTCAACTCTGTTATTATCGTTGAATGTGAAAAGCAAAAATGTCCTGAATAAAACGGTGAATGTGTGTGGCAATGTGGTGGGTCAAAGACAAGAACACTTAAGTCAGTTGTAACTTGTATGAACGTTGTGTATGTGTGTAAATTAAGCAAATTACTAGTTTGTTTAATATGTAACTTTTGTATTTTCAGTAACTGTTCTAAAATACAATATGTGTTATTGTGTACTGTGATGTGGTTAATGTTAGCCATGTTTTAATTTCTTGAACGAGATCATAAAGTCACCTTGAATTTTGAATTGCTGCATGCATGGTTTACGTTAACCATTAATTTCTGGTATTTTACCGGTTAAGGTCAGCATTTTCTAGGGAAAATATCAGCCATCGGTCAGACGTGAGGCTGTTACTTTGTTTGACCGGTTCTCAAAATAAATAAATTAAATGCAGCATGGAGAAACCACATATGTGGCATTTTATGTGTGTGTGTGTTATTGTGTGTGTGTGTGTGTGTATGTGTGTGTATATGTGTGTGTGTATGTGTGTGTGTGTGTGTGTGTATGTGTGTGTGTGTATGTATGTGTGTGTGTGTGTGTGTGTGTGTGTGTGTGTTGACGGGGAAAGGGAGCAGGACGGATGCTAGTAGAGCTCTAGCAGTAGAATTGACGGCCATGACTCTGACTGGTTATAGTGATTGTCTGACCCGTTTCTGTGAACTGCTTTCACCACTGTACTGGTCACACGAAAAGATTTTTTTTTTAAACAGAATGACTGCTGGCGTTCTAAAACAAGATCCAAACGCAAAAGGGTTCAAACAAACATTTATTTTAACGCTGACACACAGTATGCAAATTTTCAGGGAAATCCCCTTTATCAAGCCACAGTGACACTTAAAGAACAGATAAATGGTTAAAAATTACGAAAAAATGAAAGAAAAAGACTTAACCGTGTTTGGTTGAATTTTTGCAGTTTGTTCGATACTTGGAAGATTCAGATTGGCTTGATAAAGGGGATTTCCCCGATAATTTGCATACTGTGTGTCCGTGTTAAAATAAAGGAGCGTTTGTTTGAACCTTTTTGTTTTTGGAAAATGTCACACTGGTTTGAACAATTTCTAACGTGATCACTGGACATGATCACTGGTACAGTCACAGTGTTTTGTTTATGCAAACATAAACTCATTGAGATCGCTCAGCAGGGAACATGGCTATAGAAAATGTATGTATTTATGGCCTCATGGTGGTTTCTCTTTGTTTGTTTTTAAGTTTGGGACCAGACGAAGTTCAGCCGATTCCGCTGGGTGTGGCAGGACGTGACCACCTTCACGCTGTATCTTGCCGAGACCTCGTACGAGAACTCGCTTCTGGTCCAGCAGTCCGGCGGTCTGGCGCTGCGTTCGCTGGCCCATGTCATGCGCAGTCTCACCCCCAACGCTCGCAAAATCTTTGAGTTGCTCGCCCAGTATCAGCTCGACAATGCCGACAACTCGTCGTTTGTTGGTGAGTCAGGTCGCGGGTTTTGCCATTGAAGCAATCTTCTGGTTTATGCGTGGGGTCTCTTTTTTTTTCATGGTGTTTTTTTTCTGTCCGTTGTTCGTTTTCGTCCTTTTTGTTTGCCCTGATATAACCGTACTGGTTGACTGCGTGAAACACCAAGTTACTTACCTACTCCTCCTTTTTGTTTTATCCCCTCGAAGGGAAGCTGAGGATGTCTGATGTCCTCCCCCTCTCTGGAATCTCAGGGTGTCATTTCAGTCCTCTTTTATTATGTTCTCTCTTGTTTTTGTTGTTGTTTTTACCTAGTTATACTGCTTTCTGTCTGTTGTAATTTTTTTGCTTATGGCCCATTCACCTGACTTTTCCAGAAAATTCTCTGCCATTTTTGATTATGCTTTTTTGATGATCGCTTATATAGCGCTATTCTCCGCTCTCTTGAGCAGACTCACTGCGCTCGCATGTGGTGCTACATGAGTGATTAGCTTTTTATAGCGCGTTTTTTGAATATCCACCGAAGTGGTGTACTTACAGCGCTGGCATGGCTGGTGCCACATGAACCTGCAGCCGTCTCGGCGCAAGTTCTGCGTACACCATGCAACCATGCACCATGTCACTTCACGCAAAGCCACATACGTAAGGTGCATGCGTGTTTAGCTGTAACCTGCCCCCTGCACTTTCGGCAGAATGACCGGGGTCTTTTACGTGCTACTGCGGTAACACAGGGGGTGGAACGGATACCGGATACTTTTTGTACGGCTCTTGCTGAGCTGCTAGGAGTAGGTAGTAGGCAGGTGGTATGTAGTAGGTCGGTGTAACTTGCCATCATGTGGCACTGGTGTTTACCAGTATGCGTTTATGTAACCTCATTTAAAAAGATTTTATTGTTTCCAACCATCCCTTTCTTGTACGGAATGGTCGATGTAATTTGATTAATCAGTCCTCTTTTTTTCTTCTCTTTTTTTCTTCAGGTTTGCACATATTAAAGAATAGTTTGACACTTTGGAACACTTTATTCTTAGTCAGTGCTTTTATTCATGGCCGCAAGGTTCCCAGGGTGCTTACAAGTACTTACAAACTGAATTTGCCGAGTAAGGCCTTGCAAGTCCTTGTATTTGCATCACGGTCCTTACAAGTCTAGCTAATGCTAAAAACGCACATCAGCAGTTATAAAAGCCTCTCATTTTTCCAAGTCAGTGACACTGGATGGTTCCACATGTTTACTGAATTTCGAAGTCGTTTGGATGTAGGTTGAGACGATGTCTGAAGCAGGCGATGCTTTCCTCCATGTTCATTTAGATCCCGCGCAGCCAAAATCACGGTTGCAAGATTACATGATAACTTCTGGGTCAGCCGTTTGGTTGCAAAATTTGAAGTGTGCAAGAACCTGGACTAACAGCAAAGATGCCGAGAAAATGTTTGTTCCAAGACCGCTGGCCACGCTGCATGCCAGGAGTGGGTTCTAAAAGATAAGCTGGACAAAACACTACACTCAATGCGTGGCATATGCAAAATTCAGCTGATTTTTTTGTGTTCCTTACTGTTGTGATGGTCCTTACAAAATCTAATATTGGTCCTTACAAGTCCTTATAAGGTCCTTATTCGGCTCTAGTCCAAGTCCCTGGGAACCACGTGGCCTCGTTTGCAGCCTCTTGCTTGGTTTGTTGTCAGGGATGTCGTTCCATGACCTGTACGTCAGATGTCGGGAGTCTTTCCTCGTCAACAGCGACCAGACACTGCGGGCCCAGCTTGTGGAATTTAGAGACCACAAGTTGATCCGTGCCAAAAAGGTGTGTGTGGGGCTTTACATAGGTGTGGGGGGGGCTTTACATAGGTGTGTGTGTATGTGGGGGGGGCTTTACATAGGTGTGGGGGGGGCTTTACATAGGTGTGTGTGGGGCTTTACATAGGTGTGGGGGGGGGGCGTTTACATAGGTGTGTGTGGGGCTTTACTAGGTGGGGTGGGGGGCATTATGTAGGTGTGTGGGTTTTAAATAGGTAGGTGTGTGGGACATTATGTAGGTGTGTGGGGCTTTACATAGGTGTGTGTGAGGCTTTATGTAGGTGTGTGTGGGTTTGTTTATGTAGGTGTGTGTGGGGGCTTTATGTAGGTGTGTGGGGCTTTATGTAGGTGTGTGGGGCTTTGTGTAGGTGTGTGGGGCTTTGTGTAGGTGTGTGTGGGCTTTACAGAGGTGTGTGGGGGGGCTTTACATAGATGTGTGTGGGGCTTTATGTAGGTGTGTATGGGTTTGTTTATGTAGGTCTGTGTGTGGGGGGGGCTTTATGTAGGTGTGTGGGGCTTTATGTAGGTGTGTGGGGCTTTGTGTAGGTGTGTGGAGCTTTACATAGGTGTGTGTGGGGCTTTACATAGGTGTGGGGGGGGGCATTATGTAGATGTGTGGGGCTTTACATAGGTAGGTGTGTGGGACATTGTGTAGGTGTGTGGGGCTTTACATAGGTGGGTGTGGGGCTTTATGTAGGTGTGTGTGGGTTTGTTTATGTAGATGTGTGTGTGGGCTTTATGTAGGTGTGTGGGGCTTTATGTAGGTGTGTGGGGCTTTACATAGGTGGGTGTGGGGCTTTATGTAGGTGTGTGTGGGTTTGTTTATGTAGATGTGTGTGTGGGCTTTATGTAGGTGTGTGGGGCTTTATGTAGGTGTGTGGGGCTTTGTGTAGGTGTGTGGGGCTTTGTGTAGGTGTGTGGGGCTTTATGTGGGTGTGTGGGGCTTTGTGTAGGTGTGTGTGGGCTTTATGTAGGTGTGTGGGGCTTTGTGTAGGTGTGTGAGGCTTTATGTAGGTGTGTGGGGCTTTGTGTAGGTGTGTGGGGCTTTAGGTAGGTGTGTGGGGCTTTAGGTAGGTGTGTGTGCTTGTAGAGTTCAGACATCACAGGTTGATCCATCTACACGCCAAAAACTGAAAAGATGCCCCAGAGGCTGTGATCAAGATGGACCTTTTTATACCTGTGGAATACATGTACATGGAGAGGAGAGAGCCGTGTTACGCAAATTAGGTTATGTACCTTTTGTTGCGTTACACCAATATTTGGGCTCTACTGCCTGCTACCAACTGAACTAATTTGTAATCTGGTTAGGCTAGCATTAAAACTTGTTCAGCTGGTGGTTGGGTTAAAACCTGGTTCAAAAGGTCACAGGTTCTACAGTACAACTTTACTGTCAAGTGTCGATACAGTTGCGCTAGGAATGTTATGTGGTGCCAAGTACACTCATCACACATTCACGCCAATCATAAAACATCATTAAATTACAACAGCAAACAAACACCCGGGTAAAAAGTCATTCATAAATAAATACCTGAGAAATCCAACTGAATTAAGCTGTGCTTATCACATACAAATTACCTTTTGGCAAGGTCCACGAGGTCTGATCATGATTAGGCCCGTTCTTCCCTCCGACCCGCCAGTGCAGGTTCTCTCGTTCTCTGTCCACAGAACTATGATGGCACGGAGCATCTGATGATACCCATCGAGCCCACAGCCCTCAAGGAGTTCTTAGAGCAGGGAGACAAGTGAACTGGGACTTTGTCATCAGCGAGGTTTTCATCACATCGGATGTCACATAAATAACCCCGCCTGTCGCCCCCCCCCCCCCCCCCCCCCCCCCCACCCCCCCTCAGCCCACAACTGATGCAGTCTTGTGACCCGTGTTACGTGGATGCACAGACAAGTGGTTTTGTGGGACTAGGAATTAATGCATTTTCAGGCATATGTGTACATTATTTTTGTGTACCGTGTTGTGTATGTTGATATGAGCACTCGCTCAAGTCAATTAAACCATTTGAATCTTGGATGTCACGTAACTGGGACTTTGTCATCAGCCTGGTTTCATCACATCGGATGTCATGTAACTGGGACTTTGTCATTAGCAAGGTTTCGTCACAACAGATGTCACATAACTGGGACTTTGTCATCATGTCACATAACTGGGACTTTGTCATCAACCAGGTTTCATCATATCGGATGTCACGTAACTGGGACTTTGTCATCAGCCAGGTTTCATCACATCGGATGTCACACCACTGAGACTTTGTCATCTGCGAGGTTTCATCACATCGGATGTCACGTAACTGGGACTTTGTCATCCGCGAGGTTTCATCGCATTGGATGTCATTCCACCAATCATCTGTTTCCTCACCGACACAGGAGGAAGGGTGTGGAGAGTTACTACTTTTCTGAACTGGCTCTGTGGCTAACTGCAAAGACTAATGTGTGATCTTGATCTTGATCGTGATACAGGACATCACCGGACCTAACTTTAGGTATAAATGCGACGGGAGGGGATTGCGTGCATGTGCGTTAAATAGTGCTTTGGGTGGCGATCTGTCATCTGAAGTCCTGAAGCGTGGGTGCCTTCACCTGGTCGTCACTGAGGTGGTTCCAATCGGTGGTGGTGCAGACAAAAAAAAGGAGTTCTTGTGCTGGTCAGTATTTGAGTGAGGGACTAAGAAGGGTCAGGAGTTTAGCGTTGCTTGTCTGTCTGTAATGTTCTTTGCTGTGAAGTCTTGGAACTTTGTTGGCCTAATTTGTCTTTTGCTTGCTGGGAGGGGTTTTAGGAACTGTTTGACTGGCCTGGTAGTCTTTGGTCATGTTGGGCTGGTTGATTGCATGAAGAGAGCATAATATTCTATTGTTGTTTCAATGAGTGAAAAAAAACCCAGAGAATGAAGGGTGTGATGTATGGTATGACTATGAGGTGTCTTTCTGACAATACTGCAAAGAGAGTGTATTCTGGTGTTGTTGCAATGAGTGAAAAAGCCCAGAGTTTGAAGGGTGTGATGTATGTATCACTATGGTGTGTCTTTCTAACAGTGCTGCAAAGAGAGCATATTATTCTAGTTTCTTTGCAGTAAGTGAAAAAACCCATAGCTTGAAGGGTGTGATGTATGGTATGAGTAGGATGCATGTTCTTTCTGACAATACTGCAAAGAGAGTGTAATATTCTGGTGGTGTTGCAATGAGTGAAAAAGCCCAGAGCTTGAATGGTGTGATGTATGGTATGACTAGGATGTGTGTTCTTTCTGACAATGCTGCAAAGACTGAAAGAGAGTGTTTTCTAGTGTCTTTGTAAAGAGTGAAAAAAACCATAGCTTGAAGGGTGTGATGTATGGCATGACTAGGATGTGTGTTCTTTCTGACAATACTGCAAAGAGAGCGTAATATTCTAGTGTTGTTGCAATGAGTGAAAAAATCCATAGCTTGAAGGGTGTGATGTATGGTATGACTAGGATGTGTGTTCTTTCTGACAATACTGCAAAGAGAGCGTAATATTCTAGTGTTGTTGCAATGAGTGAAAAAATCCATAGCTTGAAGGGTGTGATGTATGGTATGACTAGGATGTGTCTTTCTGACAATACTGCAAAGAGAGCGTATTATTCTGGTGTCTTTGTAATGAGTGAAAAAAATCAGGGCTTGAAGGGTGTGATGTATGGTATGACTAGGATGTGTCTTTCTGACAATACTGCAAAGAGAGCGTATTATTCTGGTGTCTTTGTAATGAGTGAAAAAAATCAGAGCTTGAATGGCGTGATGTAGGGTATGACTATGGTATGTCTTCTTTCAGACAGTACTCACCCTAACCCTAACCCTTTCAGATGAGACCGTAAACTGAGATCCTCCATGTGTGTATCATCGTATGCATGCAAAAAAAGACCACATACTGTGAAATACAAGTTAAAGATCCTGTAGTCCATGTCAGAGTTCAGTGGATTATAGAAATACCAAATAACCCAGTATGCGCTAAATTGACAGTCATCAGAGTGTTGAAGTTGGACACTACACAGGAGAAGAGAAGATGCTTTGTGGTCTCTGCTGTGTTGCTGTGTCAATGAAGAAGAAATGGGAGGCAGAGCCAGTTCGATTCAAGGGGAAATTGTCCTCACTGTTTTCAACAGGCCATAGGACTGCACAATCTGGTGTATAATATCTTTGATTGCACTTAGGCCATAGGACTGCACCATCTGGGTCTATAATATCTTTTTGCACTTAGGCTATGGAAGTACTGCACAATCTTGGTCTATAATATCTTTGATTGCACTTAGGTCATAGAAGGACTGCATAATCTTGGTCTATAATATCTTTGATTGCACTTAGGCTATAGAAGGACTGCATAATCTTGGTCTATAATATCTTTGATTGCACTTAGGCCTAGGACCGCACCATCTGGGTCTATAATATCTTTGATTGCACTTAGGCTATGGAAGGACTGCACAATCTGGGTGTATAACATCTTTGTTTGCACTTAGGTCATAGAAGGACTGCATAGTCTTGGTCTATAATATCTTTGATTGCACTTAGGTCATAGAAGGACTGCATAATCTTGGTTTATAATATCTTTGATTGTACTTTGGCCATAGAAGGACTGCACAGTCTTGGTCTATAATATCTTTGATTGCACTTAGGTCATAGAAGGACTGCATAATCTTGGTCTATAACATCTTTGATTGCACTTAGGTCGTAGAAGGACTGCACCATCTGGGTCTATAATATCTTTGATTGCACTTTGGCCATAGAAGGACTGCACAGTCTGGGTCTGTAATATCTTTGCACTTTGGCCATAGAAGGACTGCACAATCTGGGTGTATAATATCTTTGATTGCACTAGGCCATAGAAGGACTGCACAATCTGTGTGTATGATATCTTTGATTGCACTTTGGCCATAGGACTGCACAATCTGGGGGTGTAATATCTTTGATTGCACTTTGGCCACAGAAGGACTGCACAATCTGGGTGTATAATATCTTTGATTGCACTAGGCCATAGAAGGACTGCACAAAATGTGATTGAGTGCATATACTTTTCTGCACCTTCCTAAACTGTTTTGTAAAGATGTAAAAGAGTATGTAGGCACTTAGAGCTATTTGTTTAAGGTTAGGCACAATAGAAATTGGTCATTATGATAGATTATTATCATTGTCGTCCAGATACGTTAGTCATATTTAATTCAGTTGCACACTATACACACACACTCTATCATTTATACACACACACACACATGTACACAAACACACATACACACTCCATCAGCTTTACACACGAAGAACACGTGTATACAATGCAGTATCCTTTTTTATTATTATCGTATTTTGTACGTAAAGTCAAGGCACTGAGCATGTGCACTTATGTGCACCACACGAGCTGCGTTGCGTTCAATGCCCTGATGGGTCGGGGTCCAGTGAAGTAGGAAGGAGCTCAGGCAGTCGGCTTGACCACCTCACACTTGCAGGAAAGCGGACTCTCCAGCTGTGGAAGAAAGAGAAGAGCAAAATGACAGCCATTCGCTAGAGAGGCACATCAGTATGGAAGTTACACGTGCTGGCACACTCGTGTTACTAACTACATCGTCACACTGGTAAATAATTATAGTGAGGCGGACGTGTCTGGCTTAGGCAGGCAACCAACATAATAATGGTCCCCACAAGGATCATTGTATAACCCCTCTGCTCTCTGCTTAGCATTTGGCTCGGGTGGGGGTGGGGACTGATGCACCCATAGGCTCTATGAAGGGATGCTCTTTCTCTCTCTCTCTCTCCATACACACAACCCGACACATCGTACACACACCCCACACTACACGCTACACACACCCCTCTCTCTCCTCTCTCCCCCCACTCTCTCTACCTTTCTACACACACTACACACACACCACACTCTCTCTCTTCCACCACACACACCTCTCTCTCTCTCTCTCTACTCTTCTCTCTCCTCTTCTCCCTCCTCCACTACACACTACCTACATACACTATCTCTCTCACACACACTCATTCTCTGTCACACACACACACACACACGCGCGGTGTAAACTGTAACGAGAAAAAAAACCCCACACTTACCGTGACCGGGAAGCTCTCGCCGTTGTCGCACAAGTATCTGGTGGTGATGTCCTCCACCTCGTCGGCCAGGCAGCAGGAGTCTGGGTTCTGTCCGTCACACAGGCGGTTGGAGCAGTCGGCGATCATGACGTCCACCTTGCAGTCCGGCCGGCCGCTCTTGACCATGGTCACGCTCTTCTTAAAGAGGGCGTCATCACAGAACTTTCTCGGGTACTGATCTGAAATACCAGACAGGAGGGGTCAGTGCGCTGTGTAGAGAACTCGAACTCAGAACTCAGAAACTTTAATACTCGCAGATAGCAGCGTTAGGTCCATTTGGACCTATCTAACAGCCAGTCCTTGCTATACTATAACACGGCTATACCACAAATAGATATTATAAGTAAGTGGGCTATGTAGAGAACTCGAACTCAGAACTCAGAAACTTTAATACTCGAGGATAGCAGCGTTAGGTCCATTTGGACCTATCTAACAGCCAGTCCTTGCTATACTATAACACGGCTATACCACAAACAGATATTATAAGTACGAATAAGCAGAGAGACGAGAAAACTCGAACTCGAAAACTTTAATACTCGCAGATAGCAGCGTTAGGTCCATTTGGACCTATCTAACAGCCAGTCCTTGCTATACTATAACACGGCTATACCACAAATAGATATTATAAGTAAGTGCGCTGTGTAGAGAACTCGAACTCAGAACTCAGAAACTTTAATACTCGCAGATAGCAGCGTTAGGTCCATTTGGACCTATCTAACAGCCAGTCCTTGCTATACTATAACACGGCTATACCACAAATAGATATTATAAGTAAGTGCGCTGTGTAGAGAACTCGAACTCAGAACTCAGAAACTTTAATACTCGCAGATAGCAGCGTTAGGTCCATTTGGACCTATCTAACAGCCAGTCCTTGCTATACTATAACACGGCTATACCACAAACAGATATTATAAGTACGAATAAGCAGAGAGATGAGAAAACTCGAACTCGAAAACTTTAATACTCGAGGATAGCAGCGTTAGGTCCATTTGGACCTATCTAACAGCCAGTCCTTGCTATACTATAAACACGGCTATATCACAAATAGATACTATAAGTAAGTGCGCTGTGTAGAGAACTCGAACTCAGAAACTTTAATACTCAAGGATAGCAGCGTTATGTCCATTTGGACCTATCTAACAGCCAGTCCTTGCTATACTATAACACGGCTATACCACAAATAGATATTATAAGTAAGTGCGCTGTGTAGAGAACTCGAACTCAGAACTCAGAAACTTTAATACTCGCAGATAGCAGCGTTAGGTCCATTTGGACCTATCTAACAGCCAGTCCTTGCTATACTATAACACGGCTATACCACAAATAGATATTATAAGTAAGTGGGCTATGTAGAGAACTCGAACTCAGAACTCAGAAACTTTAATACTCGAGGATAGCAGCGTTAGGTCCATTTGGACCTATCTAACAGCCAGTCCTTGCTATACTATAACACGGCTATACCACAAACAGATATTATAAGTACGAATAAGCAGAGAGACGAGAAAACTCGAACTCGAAAACTTTAATACTCGCAGATAGCAGCGTTAGGTCCATTTGGACCTATCTAACAGCCAGTCCTTGCTATACTATAACACGGCTATACCACAAATAGATATTATAAGTAAGTGCGCTGTGTAGAGAACTCGAACTCAGAACTCAGAAACTTTAATACTCGCAGATAGCAGCGTTAGGTCCATTTGGACCTATCTAACAGCCAGTCCTTGCTATACTATAACACGGCTATACCACAAATAGATATTATAAGTAAGTGCGCTGTGTAGAGAACTCGAACTCAGAACTCAGAAACTTTAATACTCGCAGATAGCAGCGTTAGGTCCATTTGGACCTATCTAACAGCCAGTCCTTGCTATACTATAACACGGCTATACCACAAACAGATATTATAAGTACGAATAAGCAGAGAGATGAGAAAACTCGAACTCGAAAACTTTAATACTCGAGGATAGCAGCGTTAGGTCCATTTGGACCTATCTAACAGCCAGTCCTTGCTATACTATAAACACGGCTATATCACAAATAGATACTATAAGTAAGTGCGCTGTGTAGAGAACTCGAACTCAGAAACTTTAATACTCAAGGATAGCAGCGTTATGTCCATTTGGACCTATCTAACAGCCAGTCCTTGCTATACTATAACACGGCTATACCACAAATAGATATTATAAGTAAGTGCGCTGTGTAGAGAACTCGAACTCAGAACTCAGAAACTTTAATACTCGCAGATAGCAGCGTTAGGTCCATTTGGACCTATCTAACAGCCAGTCCTTGCTATACTATAACACGGCTATACCACAAATAGATATTATAAGTAAGTGGCTGTGTAGAGAACTCGAACTCAGAACTCAGAAACTTTAATACTCAAGGATAGCAGCGTTAGGTCCATTTGGACCTATCTAACAGCCAGTCCTTGCTATACTATAACACGGCTATACCACAAACAGATATTATAAGTACTGTAGTAGAGAACTCGAACTCAGAACTCGAAAACTTTAATACTCGCAGATAGCAGCGTTAGGTCCATTTGGACCTATCTAACAGCCAGTCCTTGCTATACTATAACACGGCTATACCACAAATAGATATTATAAGTAAGTGCGCTGTGTAGAGAACTCGAACTCAGAACTCAGAAACTTTAATACTCAAGGATAGCAGCGTTAGGTCCATTTGGACCTATCTAACAGCCAGTCCTTGCTATACTATAACACGGCTATACCACAAACAGATATTATAAGTAGAATAAGCAGAGAGTAGAGAAAACTCGAACTCGATAAAACTTTAATACTCGAGATAGCAGCGTTAGGTCCATTTGGACCTATCTAACAGCCAGTCCTTGCTATACTATAACACGGCTATACCACAAATAGATATTATAAGTAATAGCGCTGTGTAGAGAAACTCGAACTCGAAACTTTAATACTCAAGGATAGCAGCGTTAGGTCCATTTGGACCTATCTAACAGCTAGTCCTTGCTATACTATAAACACGGCTATACACAAATAGATATTATAAGTACGAATAAGCAGAGACGGAGAAAACGTGACTGGAACGTTAGATGCTTCCAAGCATACAGTTATTGTACCAAAACTTTGGAGGCGCTACCGCTCGGTGGACAGCTGCGCGAGATCCTAAAGTGCCACTTCAGGCTACACAATTTGGCAGAGTTTGGAGGAAGGGCTGGAAGCACGAACTACACAACCAGACACACAACACACTAAACACACAATAAGCACTACGGTCCCTTTCCCCTACCACACAAGACACACACTACTATACACACACACGCAAACACATACACACATAAAAAAACAACGAACAACACACACACAAACCAAACACTTAACACACAAACAACACTAGCACATTTGACAACACACAACAACAACACACAAACAAACAACACACACAAACACACAACAACATACATCAACCAAACCAAACACAGACACAACAACCAGAACTACAAAACTACAACACACAGACACAACACACCCGTCACAGGACCACACTAACGGACCATCCTTGCTCGAATCGACTGCACCGACCTTCAGGCTTGCACTCTCCGTTGTAGAGTTTGGTGGGCACGAGGTCCCGGTTACAGGCGAAGACGTCCAGGGCGCAGAGACTGGTGTAGGTCTTCGGCTCCTCATCACCCACCTGGCCACACACCTTGCTCACTCTCTTGCACTCGTCGATACCGGCTACCCAACAGTTATAAGTACGAATCAGCAGAAGTGAGAAAAGCTCGAACTCGAAACTTTATACTCGAGTAGCAGCGTTAGGTCCATTTGGACCTATCTAACAGCCAGTCCTTGCTATACTATAACACGGCTATACCACAAATAGATATTATAAGTAAGTGCGCTGTGTAGAGAACTCGAACTCAGAAACTTTAATACTCAAGGATAGCAGCGTTATGTCCATTTGGACCTATCTAACAGCTAGTCCTTGCTATACTATAAACACGGCTATACCACAAATAGATATTATAAGTACGAATAAGCAGAGAGACGGAGAAAACGTGCTTGGACGTTATGATGCTTCCACAGTCATAAATTATTAGTACCAAAACCTTTCGGAGGGCGCTGACCGCTTCGGTGGACAGCTGCGCGGAGATAAAGAGTGCCCCTTCAGTGGCGTAAGCAATTCTGGCAGAGTTTGGAGGAAGGTACTGCGAAGCGATGCTCGGAGTGTACACACACACAGACACACACACACACAAACACAACACACATACACGCACACAACCCCCCCCCCCCCCCCCCCCCCCCTACACACACACACAGACACAACAACACATATACACACACACAACCAAACACATACACACAAACAAAAACAACACACAACAACAACACACACACAACCAAACACTGACACCACACAAACAACAACACACACACAAACACACAACAACAACACAAACAAACAAACAACACACACAAACACACAACAACATACACAACCAAACCAAACACAGACACAAACACACAACAAGAACATACACAAACACACACACACAGACACAAACAACACCCCCCCCCCCCCCCCCCCCACACACACACACACACACACACACCAGCACAGAGTAACGGACCACCGACTCGAATCGACTGCACCGACCTTCAGGCTTGCACTCTCCGTTGTAGAGTTTGGTGGGCACGAGGTCCCGGTTACAGGCGAAGACGTCCAGGGCGCAGAGACTGGTGTAGGTCTTCGGCTCCTCATCACCCACCTGGCCACACACCTTGCTCACTCTCTTGCACTCGTCGATATCCGGGCACCCCGGTCTGGGCGGCAAGGTCGGCGGTTCCGTCATGCCAGCTGCGAACAGGGATCGGAATCAGAATCTTTACTGTCCCAGTACAGGTTTTTGCAAGGACATTTGTCTTACGGTGCATAGTAGGAAACAGAATAAACAACAGACTAATATTGTAGCGCTGCTACAAAGGCTGAACAATACACGAAACACGCACAACTTGACAGATTATTTTCACAGCATTGAAAAGTGAATATTTACACAAGCATCTGTAATTAAACACTATTAGTCTCTCTCTCTCTCTCTCTCTCTCTCTCTCTCTCTCTCTCTCTCTCTCTCTCTCTCTCTCTCTCTCTCTCTCACACACACACACACACACACACACACAC
>JABMCL010000396.1:0-2500 GCA_018857735.1 Alviniconcha marisindica | reverse complement strand
GTGTGTGTGTGTGTGTGTGTGTGTGTGCGTGAGGCAATAACGTGAAACAGATACAAACAAAAGGGGGAGAATACTAGGCATTGGAAAATATGTCGTTTACTTAAACGATGGAGCCGATGTGACCAAGAAAATTAAAAATAAATAGAAATCACAGACGTGCATATTTATGAAACGCACACACACACACACACACACACACACACACACACACACACACACACACACACACACACACACACACACACACACACACACACACACACACACACACACACACACACACACACACACACACACACACACACACACACACCTACACGCACACGCACGCACGCACGCACACGCACGCACACACACGCACGCACACACACACACTGTCTCACACACATACTCTCTCTCTCTCTCTCTCTCTCTCTCTCTCTCTCTCTCTCTCTCTCTCTCTCTCACACACACACTCTCTCTCACACACACACACACACACACACACACACACACACACACACACACACACCACACACACACACAATCAACACGTTCTGTTATCTCGAGTGAGCGATACTCACAACCGGCGAGGCTGGGTGGTGTGGGGAACTTAGCGCAGGTGTTGCCGGGATTGCAGTCTCGGCCAGAGGGTTTGGTTTCCGATGACACTGCAGATGACACAGGTTCCTCTTCCGATGAGAAAGCTAGATGGAGGAAGAGGAAGAAGGACGAAGTGTAAAACACAGCGTGGCGTATGTTGGTCGGTGTGTTGGCCCGGATTTCCAGTGGGGTTAGTATTTATAGTTTCTGTTTGTGCTCGTGTCACTCACGTGGGAAAAAGACTTCGTCTCACACTCCTTTTCCAGCTCTCTTTCTCTCTTCTATATTCCTCTCCACCCCACCCCCCTACCCTCTCTCTCTTCTTCTTCTTCTTCTTCTTCTTTTTCTTCTTCTTCTTCTCTCTTCTTCCTTCCCCCCTCCTTCCTCTCCCCCCCCCCTCTCTCTTCTTCTTCTTCTTCTCTCTTTCTCTCTTCTTCATTCCTCCTCCTCCCTTTCTCTCTCTTTTTCTTTCATTCTCTTTTTTCTTCATTACCCCTCCCCCTCTCTCTTCTTCTTCTAGCTTCTTCCTTCACTCTCTTTCTGTCGCTCCCACTCACTCTCTGTCTGTCTGTCTGTCTGTCTGTCTGTCTGCCTGTCAGTCTGTCCGTCTCTCTGTCTCTGCCGCTGTCTCTGTCTGTCTGTCTGTCTGTTTCTCATTCACTCTTTTTCCCCTTTCCTCTCACTCCCCCCCCCCCCCCTCTCTCTCTCTCTTTCTTTCGCTGTTTCTCTCGCTCTGTCTCTCTCTGTCTCTGTATCTCTGTCTGTCTGCCTCTCTCAGTCTCTCTGTGACACTAGGTCTGTCTCACCTTCTCTGGACTACCCCCATCCCCACCAGATCCCACCTACACCCCCACCCATTATCTCTATCTTGTCATGAATGTAGCTCTGTGGTCCCCCCCTCACACACACACATAGTCTCTGTCTTTGTCTCTGTCTCTCTGTCTCTGTCTCTCTCTCTCTGTCTCTCTCTCTGTCTCTCTCTGTCTCTGTCTCTCTCTCTCTGTCTGTCTGTCTCTCTCTCTCTCTCTCTCTCTCTCTCTCTCTCTCTCTCTCTCTCTCTCTCTCGGCCTCCAACGCGCCACCATCCCTCTCTCTCTCCTCTACCCCACCCCACCCACCCCTTCGGCCCGACCTCCTCCGTCCACCCACACACCGATCCAACCACCCACTCCTCCCCAACTTCATTCACATCACCCTCCACCCGCCCCGCCGCACCGCACACAGCTAGAACACGTGCACCCCGCAAACAACGTGACAAAAAAAAAAAAAAAAACACGTGACACTCACATCCCTCGGGCGTGACCTTGGGCACGTCGTCGGGACAGGACCCGTAACTCCAGTTGGCGGGGTCCACCGTCTTCTTGGCCAGGCAGTACTGTTCGTACAGGTCGCGGAAGGAGGCGAAGTCCTGGTAGCGGCCGTTGGCGTTCTTGTAGCAGCCGTTGGCGGGGCCGTCGAGGGGCAACACGCACTCACGCATGCGTCCCGGGCATTGGCAGCATGGCGCGTTGGCCGGCATCACCGGCACGCCTAGAGAACGGAATTTTTATATTATTTAATTTTTTTAAAATGTATTAACCCCTTCACTGCCATGATGTCATTGGAAAACGACCCCTAAAAGTGGGAAATTTTAAACCCTTAAGCCTTCTTTTGGGTCCCTTTATTTATTTTTTCCTTCGCATTGACGTGTGAAAGAATTTTCATTAAAACGCATAGCATTGAAAATAGATGTTACAGGACAGGAAAATATACTGTCTGCAGGCGCGTCCGTGCATCTTTCAGTCCAGAAATTTTACAGGCTGTGGCAGTAAAGGGGTTAAATTCAAACAAAACAAACAAAAAGCACCAACAACAACAACAAAAAAGGGGGGGGGGGGGGGGGGGGGGGGGGGGGGGGGGGAAATTTTTGGGGGGGGGG
>JABMCL010003379.1:42500-45518 GCA_018857735.1 Alviniconcha marisindica | reverse complement strand
GGCATAAATACAGCCCTGTTCAAAAACCCCCTCTTCCCCCTAAAAACACTGACCGGCACGGGAAAATGCCCCCAAAATGACTCGTGGAACTGAAAACTGAAAGACCTGTTCTTAAACCCCCTCTTCCCCCTCAAAACCACTGCCCGGGCACTGCACTAAAACCGCCACTGACTCTTGGCACACACTGACAACCTTTTCCCTTGACCCCTCTTCCACCTCACACACTGCCCGGGCCACTGACACGACAGACCTGTTCTTGCCTCCCATTTACACTGACCGCCACTGACTCGTGGCACTGACACTGACAACCTGTTTTTTTCCCACTTCTTCCACTTCATACCTGACCCCGACAGCACACCCAAAGACAGACCTTTTTATTGCCCACATTTTCCCACCTCACACCTGACCCACTGATCTGCACACAGTCCAACACACCTGTTTTTGACCAGCCAGTAGCCCCTTGTTCTCGTACTTGCCGTAGCCTACGGCTAACACGCCGTGGCCCAGTTTGTTTTTGGGAAAACGGAACCCTGTGGTACCTCCTTTAGAGTACAGCTGAAACACAGCGTGGGTTGTCTTTTATACAGACAGACAGACCAGACAGACAAAGCAGACAGGGACACTAAATCCCAACACCACACACACACACACACACACACACACACACACACACACACCACACAAAACACACACCCACACACACACACACACTTTGGACAGATAAAAAGAGAGAAAAGGGAAGAGAGAGAGAGGGGAGAGAGAGAGAGAGGGGAAAAAAACACACACCCCACACACACACACACACACACACAAAACACACACACACACCCCAGGGCCCCACACACAAAAACGGACACACACACACACACACACACACAGAAAACACACACACAAACAAAAACAAACCACCACCCCCCCCCACCCGCCCGCCGCCCACCCACGCACGCCCCGCACGCACGCACGCCCCACATTCAACACAGGGACACAACCAAACCCCCAAGGGCAAAAACACGGACATAGACACATGAACACTCACGAAGACCAGACAGACAGACCAAAAACACACAACCCCAACACACCACAAACCCCACACACAAAACAGAGGGAGAGGCAGAGTCAATACGATAGCTACAGACACTGAGACAGGCAATCAGATCGTGTACGAAGGCAGGATACACAGTACAGACGACGGGAGGGAACCTGGACAGACCTGGGGATGGGGAGATGGGGAGATGGGGCGTGGATTGTGGCGAGATTGGAAAGAGGAGGGAGGGGGGGGTGGGGGGGGGGTGGGGAGGGGGAGGGGGGGGGAATGGGGGGGGAGGGGGGAGGGGGGGGGGGGAATGGGGGGGGTTTTTTAAATAATAAATTAAAGGGGGGAATAAATGGGGAGGGGGAGGGAGAGTGGGGGGGGAAGGGGGGGGGTGGGGGGGGGGAGATGGGGGGGGAGAGGGGGGAAGGGGGGGAATAAAAGAGGGGGAGGGGGAGGGGGGTGGGGAGATGGGGAGGGAGAGTGGGGAGATGGGGAGGGAGAGTGGGGAGATGGGGAGGGAGAGTGGGGAGATGGGGGGGGAGAGTGGGGAGATGGGGAGGGAGAGTGGGGAGATGGGGGGAGGGGGGGGAGGGGGGGGGAGGGGGGGGGGGGGGCGGGGATGGGGGGGGGGAAATGGGGGAGAGGGGGGGGGGGCGTGGTTTGGGGGGTGGGGGGGAATTGGGGGGGGGAAAGGGGGTAGGCAGTTTGGGAAAAAGGGGGGGGGGGGGGAAAAGGGTGGGGGGAGGGGGAAGGGGGGGGGAATTAGGGGGGGGGAAGGGGGGGGTGGGGAGATGGGGAGGGAGAGGGGAGATGGAAGGGGGGGGGAGAGGGGGGGAGGGGGGAGATGGGGGGGGGGACATGGGGGGGAAAAGGGGGAATTTAATTGGGGGGGAATAAGGGGAATCCCGGGGGGAATCGAGGTGGGGGGGGGGGGGGTGGGGAAAAATGGGGGGGGGGAGGGGAGGGGGGAAGGGGGGGGGGGGAAGGGGAAACGGGGGGGGGGGAAGGGGGAAACAAAAGGGGGGGTTTAAAGGGGGAAGGGGGGGGCGGGGGGGAAGAGGGGGAGAGGGGGGGGGGAGGGGGGGGGTCAGAAAGGGGGTTGGGGAGATGGGGAGGGGGGGGAGTGGGGGGGGGGGAGATGGGGGGGGAAGGGGGGAGGGGAAGGGGGGGGCAGGTTGGGGAGGAAGGGGGGGGGAGATGGGGAGGGAGAGTGGGCAGATGGGAAGGGGGTGGGGACATGGTGAGGGAGAGTGGGCAGATGGGAAGGGGGTGGGGAGATGGGGAGGGAGAGTGGGCAGAGGGGAAAGGGGGGTGGGGAGATGGGGAGGGAGAGTGGGGGGGGAAGGGGGGGGAAGGGGGGGGGGGGGAAAAACATGGTGAGGGAGAGTGGGCAGATGGGAAGGGGGTGGGGAGAGGGGGAAAGGGAGAGTGGGCAGAGGGGAAGGGGGGGGGGAAAGGGAAATGGGGAGGGGGGGGGGGAGTGGGGGTAAGGGGGGGGGTGGGGAGATGGGGAGGGAGAGTGGGCAGAGGGGAAAGGGGGGTGGGGAAAGGGGGAGGGAGAGTGGGAAAGGAATGGGAAGGGGGGTGGGGAATGGTGAGGGGGAGGGGGGTGGGCAGAGGGGAAGGGGGTGGGGAGATGGGGAGGGAGAGTGGGCAGATGGGAAGGGGGTGGGGACATGGTGAGGGAGAGTGGGGAGATGGGAAGGGGGTGGGGAGATGGGGAGGGAGAGGGGGGAGATGGGAAGGGGGTGGGGACATGGTGAGGGAGAGGGGGGAGATGGGAAGGGGGTGGGGAGAGGGGGAAAGGGAGAGTGGGCAGAGGGGAAGGGGGTGGGGAGATGGGGAGGGAGAGTGGGCAGATGGGAAGGGGGGGGGGAAAAGATGGGGAGGGAGAGTGGGCAGATGGGAAGGGGGTGGGGACATGGTGAGGGAGAGTGGGCAGATGGTAAGGGGGTGGGGAGAGGGGAGGGGGGTGGGCAGATGGG
>JABMCL010003379.1:32500-37500 GCA_018857735.1 Alviniconcha marisindica | reverse complement strand
CACCTTGATTACAACAACAACAACAACAACAACAACAACAACAACAACAACAACAACAACAACAACAACAACAACATGACAACAAAAGCTACAACAAGAGGTCACAACCTTGTTTCTGGGAGCAGTCGACGAGGTTCTGTTCGGACAGGGAGACCACCTTGATTACAACAACAACAACAACAACAACAACAACAACAACACGACAAAAAAGCTAACACAAGAGGTCACAACCTTGTTTCTGGGAGCAGTCGACGAGGTTCTGTTCGGACAGGGAGACATACTTTGATTACAACAACAACAACAACAACAACAACAACAACAACAACAACAACAACAACAACAACATGACAACAAAAGCTACAACAAGAGGTCACAACCTTGTTTCTGGGAGCAGTCGACGAGGTTCTGTTCGGACAGGGAGACCACCTTGATTACAACAACAACAACAACAACAACAACAACAACAACAACAAAAAATGACAACAAAAGCTACAGCAACAGGTCACTAACCCTGTTTCTTGGAGCAGTCGACGAGGTTCTGTTCGGACAGGGAGACCACCTTGATTACAACAACAACAACAACAACAACAACAACAACAACAACAACAACAACAACATGACAACAAAAGCTACAGCAACAGGTCACTAACCTTGTTTCTGGGAGCAGTCGACGAGGTTCTGTTCGGACAGGGAGACCAGCTTGCCGTACTTCTTGAAGTGCTGTCCCTCCAGGGACCCCGTGGTGGAGAAGGCCCAGCACGACCCGCACTGACCCTGCAACCACAGCATCAACATCATCATCACCAGCGTCGTAACCAGCGTCAGCATCGTCAACTCCGTGCAGTCTTCAGTATCTTTAGTCAACTTCTTGTTTTTTACTGGTGTGTTGTAGCCTATTTATCAGTTTTTTGACGTGTGAACTACACATGTGGTTTGTGACTTACGAACTACACATGTGGTTTTTGACGTGTGAACTACACATGTGGTTTGTGACGTGTGAATCACTGATCTGGTTTTTGACTTGCGAACTACACATGTGGTTGTTGACGTGTGAATTACACATGGTTTGTGACGTGTGAACCACTGATCTGGTTTTTGACTTGTGAACGACACATCTGATTGTTGACGTGCAAATCGCTGATCTGGTTTTTGACGTGTGAACTACACAGGTGGTTGTTGACGTGTGAATTACACCGCATATGGTTTGTGACGTGTGAACCACTGATCTGGTTTTTGACGTGTGAACTACACATGTGGTTGTTGACGTGTGAATTACACATATGGTTTGTGACGTGTGAACCACTGATCTGGTTTTTGACGTGTGAACTACTCATCTGGTTCCTGACGTGGGGTCGCCCTTATATAACCGTAATGGTTGACTGGGCGTAAAACACTAAATTACTTACTTACTTACTCGACGTGGGAAATACAAATTTGCTTTGTGAGGGGTCTGTTAAATTGCAGCCTACTGAGCTGAGTTTTTACGGGTGCAATGTAGCCCAATATTCAGGGATTTTACTTCTGTAATGTAGCCCACCAACCACGGTTTTACTGCTGTAATGTAGCCCACCGACTTAGGTTTTTAAGGGCGTGATGGTGCAAACTGATCTCTTCTTCTTTTTTACGGGTTTGATGTAAAAAATAATTAATTAATAAATAAATAAATAAAAGGTGTGAGGTTGCCCACTGACCTGGGGTTTTACGGGTGTGATGTACCCCCCCCCCCCCCCCCCCCGGTCTGGTTTTGACGTGTGTCAGCCGCTGTCTTGGTTTTCAACGGATTCACGTGAGTCACCGACCTAGTTTTTGACGGGTGTGATGTGCACCTCCCACTGACCTGGTTTTTGTCGGGTGTGACGTGCACCTCCCACTGACCTGGTTTTTGTCGGGTGTGACGTGCACCTCCCACTGACCTGGTTTTTGACGGGTGTGACGTGCACCTCCCACTGACCTGGTTTTTGACGGGTGTGACGTGCACCTCCCATTGACCTAGTTTTTGACGGGTGTGACGTGCACCTCCCACTGACCTAGGTTTTGACGGGTGTGACGTGCACCTCCCATTGACCTAGTTTTTGACAGGCGTTACGTACACCTCCCACTGACCTAATTTTTGACGTGTGTGACGTGCACCTCCCACTGACCTGGTTTTTGACGGGTGTGACGTATCCCTTGGTGCGCCAGTCTACGGTGTCGGGGAGGTCGCCGATGTTGGAGGGGGGCAGGAAGGAGGCGCCACTCGAGACACGCTCCTCCGTCATCTTGTAGCCGTTCATCTTCGCCACGAACTCCTTGTTGGGCTGTTGAGTCGACACGATAAATTGCACTGTAAGAGAGGGGGAACACGGAGAGGAGAGGAGAGAGAGAGGGGGGGGGGGAGGGAGAGAGAGAGAGATTGGGGAGGAGAGAGAAGGGAACGGAGAAAGACATAGGGAGAGGGGGAGGGGGAGGAGAGAAAGGGGGGAGGGAGAGAGAGAGAGAGAGAGAGAGAGAGAGAGAGAGAGAGAGAGAGAGAGAGAGAGAGAGAGAGAGAGAGAGAGACAGAGACAGAGACAGAGAGAGAGAGACAGAGAGACAGAAGACAGACAGACAGACGCAGAGAGACACAGAGAGAGACACAGAGAGACAGAGACAGACAGACAGAGACAGACAGAGGCAGAGACAGGGAGAGACAGAGATAGAGACACAGACAGACAGACAGACAGGCAGGCAGGCAGGCAGGCACAGAGACAAACGCTGTCAAGACTGAGGTTCAAACCCGTACTCTTCTATAACGAAACCGCTACCTCAGACACTTTCAAATGGAACCAGCGAGGGTCACGTGACACTCACCATGTCAGCGTACTCGTTCACTCCCAAGTAGAAGGAGTGGACCCCGTGGTCAGCCGCCAGGTTGTGTTTCTGGATGAAGTCCAGGTGGTACTCCCACACCCCGCGTCTGTAACCATGGCAACACCCAGTAACCACAATGACACTCAGGAACTACAGCAACACCCAGTAACTTACTATAGCCCAGGTGGTACTCCCACACCCCTCGTCTATAACCATGGCAACACCCAGTGACCACAATGACACTCAGGAACTATAGACACACTCGGACACTGTAACTATAGCAACGCTCAGTAACTATAGCAACACTCAGTAACTATAACAACACTCAATAACTGTAGCCCAGGTGGTACTCCCATACCCCGTTAGTGTAACCATGGCGACAACCAGTAACCACAATGACACTCAGTAACTATAGCAACACTCAAACACTCAGTAACTATAGCAACACACAGTAACTATAGCAACACTCAGACACTCAGTAACTATAGCAACACTCAGTAACTATAGCAACACTCAGTAACTATAGCAACACTCAGTAACTATAGCAACACTCAAACACTCAGTAACTATAGCAACACTCAGTAACTATAGCAACACTCAAACACTCAGTAACTATAGCAACACACAGTAACTATAGCAACACTCAGACACTCAGTAACTATAGCAACACTCAGTAACTATAGCAACACTCAGACACTCAGTAACTATAGCAACACTCAGTAACTATAGCAACACTCAGACACTCAGTAACTATAGCAACACTCAGTAACTATAGCAACACTCAGACACTCAGTAACTATAGCAACACACAGTAACTATAGCAACACTCAGACACTCAGTAACTATAGCAACACACAGTAACTATAGCAACACTCAGACACTCAGTAGCTATAGCAACACTCAGTAACTATAGCAACACTCAAACACTCAGTAACTATAGCAACACACAGTAACTATAGCAACACTCAGACACTCAGTAACTATAGCAACACTCAGACACTCAGTAACTATAGCAACACTCAGTAACTATAGCAACACTCAGACACTCAGTAACTATAGCAACACACAGTAACTATAGCAACACTCAGACACTCAGTAACTATAGCAACACACAGTAACTATAGCAACACTCAGACACTCAGTAACTATAGCAACACTCAGTAACTGTAGCAACACTCAGACACTCAGTAACTATAGCAACACACAGTAACTATAGCAACACTCAGACACTCAGTAACTATAGCAACACTCAGTAACTATAGCAACACTCAGACACTCAGTAACTATAGCAACACTCAGTAACTATAGCAACACTCAGACACTCAGTAACTATAGCAACACTCAGTAACTATAGCAACACTCAGACACTCAGTAACTATAGCAACACACAGTAACTATAGCAACACTCAGACACTCAGTAACTATAGCAACACTCAGTAACTGTAGCAACACTCAGACACTCAGTAACTATAGCAACACTCAGTAACTATAGCAACACTCAGACACTCAGTAACTATAGCAACACTCAGTAACTATAGCAACACTCAGACACTCAGTAACTATAGCAACACTCAGTAACTATAGCAACACTCAGACACTCAGTAACTATAGCAACACTCAGTAACTATAGCAACACTCAGACACTCAGTAACTATAGCAACACTCAGTAACTATAGCAACACTCAGTAACTATAGCAACACTCAGTAACTGTAGCCCAGGTGGTACTCCCACACCCCGTTAGTGTAACCATGGCAGTACCCACGATAGCATTCAGTAACTACAGCAACTCTCTGTAACGTACAATACTCCAGATGATACTCCCATACCTGGCGTGTGTAACCATGGCAAAATACCCCCCCCCCCCCCCCAATCCAGTAACTAAAGCAACACTTGGTAACTATAGCAACACTCAGTAACTATAGCAACACTTAGTAACTATAGCAACACTTAGTAACTATAGCAACACTCAGTAACTATAGCAACACTCAGCAACTCTAGCAACACTCAGTAACTCTAGCAACACTTAGTAACTATAGCAACACTTAGTAACTATAGCAACTCTCAGTAACTATAGCAACACTCAGTAACTATAGCAACACTCGGTAACTATAGCAACACTCAGCAACTCTAGCAACACTTAGTAACGATAGCAACACTCAGTAACTATAGC
>JABMCL010003379.1:15000-17500 GCA_018857735.1 Alviniconcha marisindica | reverse complement strand
AGTTAGTCAACCAGTCAACTAAGAAATCGGTCAGCCAACCAATCCGTCAGCTAGTCAGTCAGCGAGTCAGTGTATCAACCAGTCAGTCAACCACTCCTTCACGATGGTCAGTCAGTGATCTAGTAAGTCAGCAGTATAGAGACAGACAGAGAAAGACATACAGACTGAGACAGACGGACATCAACACAGACGGCAAACAGACTGAGACAGATGTACATCAACACAGACAGACATAACATACCAAGACAGGCGGACATGAACACAGACAGACAGAGACAGACGGACATCAACACAGATAGACATGCAGACTGACACAGACGGACATCAACACAGTAGACATACATTCTGAGACAGATGGACATCAACACAGACAGACATGCATACTGAGACGGACACCAACACAGACATGCATACTGAGACGGACACCAACACAGACAGACATGCAGACTGAGACAGACGGACATCAACACAGATAGACATACATACTGAGACAGACGGACATCAACACAGACAGACATACTGAGACAGACGGACATCAATACAGACAGACATGCAGACTGAGACAGACGGACATCAACACAGACAGACAGACATACTGAGACAGACGAACTCCAACACAGACAGACATGCAGACTGAGACAGACGGACATCAACACAGATAGACATACATACTGAGACAGACGGACATCAACACAGACAGACATACTGAGACAGACGGACATCAATACAGACAGACATGCAGACTGAGACAGACGGGCATCAACACAGATAGACATACATACTGAGACAGACGGACATCAACACAGACAGACATACTGAGACAGACGGACATCAATACAGACAGACATGCAGACTGAGACAGACGGACAGCAACACGGACAGACATGCAGACTGAGACAGACGGACAGCAACACGGACAGACATACAGACTGAGACAGATGGAGATCAACACAGACAGACATACAGACTGAGACAGATGGACATCAACACAGACAGACATACAGACTGAGACAGACGGACATCAACACAGACAGACATACAGACTGAGACAGATGGACATCAACACAGTCATACAGACTGAGACAGATGGACATCAACACAGAAAGACATACAGACTGAGACAGATGGACATCCACACAGACAGACATACAGACTGAGACAGATGGACATCAACACAGACAGACATACAGACTGAGACAGACGGACATCAACACAGACAGACATACAGACTGAGACAGATGGACATCAACACAGACAGACATACAGACTGAGACAGACGGACATCAACACAGACAGACATGCCGATTGAGTCAGACGCACACCAACACAGACATGCGGATTGAGACAGACAGACATACAGACTGAGACAGAGGGACATCAATATAGACATACATGCATACTGAGACGGACACCAACACAGACATACATACTGAGACAGACATCAACACAGACAGACATGCAGATGGTCAGTCAGTCATCTAGTGAGTCAGTAGTATAGAGACAGACATAGAAAGACATATAGACTGAGACAGACGGACATCAACACAGACAGACATGCATACTGAGACGGACATCAACACAGACATACTTACTGAGACTGAGATAGACAGACATCAACACAGACAGACTGAGACAGACGCACACCGGCACAGACAGACAGGCAGCAGATAGAGACAGACGGACACCAACAAGGACAGACATACAGACTGAGACAGACAGACACCAGCACAGACGGACAGACAGACAGACAGACAGGTAAACAAACAAACAAACGAACGAACCCCTGCTTCGTAAGGGTAGGAAGCCTCAGTGTCGATGCCTTTGTTGATCTTGATGTATTTGAAAGCCTGGTCCATCAGACCGCCTTCACAGCCCATGTTGCCTGCAACAATACAAAACCCAGTCCATAAGAATGCTCTAACAAAACAACGTCCCCTGTGATACACAGTATGGTAGAACACTGGCCGTACTTAGAGAAAACCCGGTCCATAAGAACGCTGTAACAACACAACGTTCCCCGAAACGCGCATCATAATAGAACACTGGACGTACTGAGACAAAACCCGGTCCAGAAGAACGCTATAAAAACACAACTTCCCAGGGGCACACAGCACGAGGAACACTGGACGCACTGAGAGAAAACCCGATCCATAAAAACACTCTAACAACACAACGTTCCGTATGATACACAGCATGACAACACTGGACGCACTGAGAGAAAACCCGGTCCATAAGAACGCTCTAACAACACAGTGTTCCCTGTGACACACAGCATGACAACACTGGACGCAATGAGAGAAAACCCGATCCATAAAAACACTCTAACAACACAACGTTCCGTATGATACACAGCATGACAACACTGGACGCACTGAGAGAAAACCCGGTCCATAAGAACGCTCTAACAACACAGTGTTCCCTTTGACACACAGCATGACAACACTGGACGCAATGAGAGAAAACCCGATCCATAAAAACGCTCTAACAACACAACCTTCCG
>JABMCL010003379.1:0-10000 GCA_018857735.1 Alviniconcha marisindica | reverse complement strand
CTGCGTCTGTAACCATGGCAACACCCAGTAACCATAGTAACAGGTCGTGTCTCTGGTTTAAGCCCAGGTTGGTACACCCACACCCTGCGTCTGTAACCATGGCAACACCCAGTAACCATAGTAACAGGTCGTGTCTCTGGATCAAGCCCAGGTTGGTACCCCACACCCTGCGTCTGTAACCATTGGCAACACCCAGTAACCATAGTAACAGGTCGTGTCTCTGGTTCAAGCCCAGGTGGTACACCCACACCCTGCGTCTGTAACCATGGCAACACCAGTAAAACCCTAGTAACAGGTCGTGTCTCTGGTTTAAGCCCAGGTGGTACACCCACACCCTGCGTCTGTAACCATGGCAACACCCAAGTAACCATAGTAACAGGTCGTGTCTCTGGTTCAAGCCCAGGTGGTACACCCACACCCTGCGTCTGTAACCATGGCAACACCAGTAACCAAAAGTAACAGGTCGTGTCTCTGGATCAAGCCCCCGGTGGGACACCCACACCCTGCGTCTGTAACCATGGCAACACCCAGTAACCATAGTAACAGGTCGTGTCTCTGATTTAAGCCCAGTGGTACACCCACACCCTGCGTCTGTAACCATGGCAACACCAGTAACCATAGTAACAGGTCGTGTCTCTGGTTCAAGCCCAGGTGGTACACCCACACCCTGCGTCTGTAACCATGGCAACACCAGTAACCATAGTAACAGGTCGTGTCTCTGGTTTAAGCCCAGGTGGTACACCCACCACCCTGCGTCTGTAACCATGGCAACACCCAGTAACCATAGTAACAGGTCGTGTCTCTGGTCAAGCCCAGTGGTACACCCCCACCCTGCGTCTGTAACCATGGCAACACCAAGTAACCATAGTAACAGGTCGTGTCTCTGGTTCAAGCCCAGGTGGTACACCCACACCCTGCGTCCCGTAACCATGGCAACACCAAGTAACCATAGTAACAGGTCGTGTCTCTGGATTTAAGCCCAGGATGGTACACCCACACCCTGCGTCTGTAACCATGGCAACACCAAGTAACCATAGTAACAGGTCGTGTCTCTGGATCAAGCCCAGATGGTACACCCCCACCCTGCGTCTGTAACCATGGCAACACCCAGTAACCATAGTAAAAAGGTCGTGTCTCTGGTTCAAGCCCAGGTGGTACACCCACACCCTGCGTCTGTAACCATGGCAACACCCCGTAACCATAGTAACAGGTCGTGTCTCTGGTTCAAGCCCGGTGGTACACCCACACCCTCGTCTGTAACCATGGCAACACCCAGTAACCATAGTAACAGGTCGTGCCTCTGGTTCAAGCCCAGGTGGTACACCCACACCCGCGTCTGTAACCATGGCAACCCAGTAACCCAATAACATCGTTGCCGTAATCAAGCCCTGGTGGTAAAACTACCCACACCCTGCGTCTGTAACTATGGCAACACTCAAAACCAAAAGTAACAGTCGTGTCTCTGGATAAGCCCAGTATGTACCCCACACCCTGCGTCTGTAACCATGGACAACACCCAGTAACCATAAGTAACAGGTCGTGTCTCTGGATTCAAGCCCAGGTTGATACTCCACACCCTGCGTCTGTAACCATGGCAACACCCAGTAACCATAGTAACAGGTCGTGTCTCTGGATCAAGCCCAGGTGATACACCCACACCCTGCGTCTGTAACCATGGCAACACCCAGTAACCTCAGTGACATTCAGTAACTATAGCAACACGTAGTAGCCATAGCCGCCAGGTGGTACTCCTACACTCTGCGTCTGTAACCATGACAACACTCAGTAACCATAGTAACAGGTCGTGTCTCTGAATGAAGACAATGTGGAACTCCCACACCTTGTGTCTCTGACTATTGCAAGTTACAAAACAACCACAAGGAAGGATTAATCAAAATTAGATATAAAATAAAAAAGCTATAAATACGGCACATTAATATTAAATTAACAAAATGGACAATCAATAATACAACATAACACATAATAAAAAAGAATTTAATTAAGGAATTTTAATTAAATTCAGATTTCTGCCAGGAAATCACACCACGTGTGTGTGTGTGTGTGTGTGTGTGTGTGTGTGCGTGCGTGCGTGCGTGCGTGCGTGTGTGCTGCGTGCGTGCGTGCGTGCGTGTGTGGGGTGCGTTGTGAGTATGTGTGTTGTGGTGTGTCGTGTGTTGTGTGTGTTTGTGTGTGTGTGTGTGTGTGTGTGTGTGTGTGTTGTGTGTGTGTGGTGTGTGTGTGCGTGCGTGTGTGGTGGTGTGTGTGTGTGTGTGTGGTGTGTGTGTGTGTAGATGGTGTGTGTGTGTGTGTGTGTGTGTGTGGTGTGTGTGTGTGTGTGAGTGTGTGTGTGTGTGGTTTGTGTGTTGTGTGTGTGTGTGTGTGTGTGTGTGTGTGTGTGTGTGTGTGTGTGTGTGTGTGTGTGTGTGTGTGTGTGTGTGTGTGTGTGTGTGCTTCCGCCCACCTGTAGCGTTCCTCCTCCGCGTCCTTGTACTGCTTGTGGTACACCTTCTTGAAGGTCGCCCACTCATGGTCAAGGTCAAGGGCAGAGGTGAGGGCAAGGGCAGCGAGGACGAACAGCAAGACACGCATGATCTGTCACAGCATTCAGTGTGTTGAATTTGGACTGGATGATGTCTTGATGGATGGATTGTTCGGTTGATTAAATAGCTGACGAATGGAGGGAGGGGGGGGGGGGGGGGGAGGAGAGGAAAGGGATAAATCGGTACATGAATGCTGGAAGGAAGGAAGGAAGAATGAATGAATGAATACAAGGAAGGAAGCCAAGACTGGCAGTAGACTTACTGATCACTAGCACCCAAATCGACTCAGAAGTCCAAAAACAAACAAAGACAAAACAAGTCAACTCAATAACAGCAGCAACAGTAACAAAGACAAAACCAACCAAACAAAAAAGTATCCGTGTTGTATAAATATTACTAGAACAACCATCAGCACCTTAAAATATTGTACCCTCCATTTTCAGTTGTTGTTTTTTTTGGTGTGTTTTTGTGTGTGTGTTTTTTTGTTTTTGTTTTGTTGTTGTTGTTGTTGTTGTTGTTGTTTTGGGGGGTTGTTGTGTTGTTGTTTTGGGGGGGGTCTCCTTTCAATGAAACAATACAATGGCTGACGCTGCTGCCGGTCTTAACCTATTCATTGTCCGTATGACGTCATAATTATGACATCCTCGCCAAAGTGTTTTCCTTCCGCTTCGCTTAACCCTTTAAGCCACGGAGCTTGAACTGGAACTTTTCATTTTATCTTATAATTTCTTTTTCTTTTTTTTTTTTTTACATTTTTTAAAGTATGTCTTTGTCCCTTGCTGGAAAGTCGGGTCGCTTTACCCGGGTAAGGCACAGCAGCCACAAGAGCAGCGCTAGCCCATTCCTACCAGTGTGTGCAGTATTTTCCTGTGTCTACACAACGGTACGCGCTGCCAGCGTTTGAGATTTTTAACGTGCGCACAGATGTCGATGTTAACCCTGGTACAGTTTCATGCGGCTGACTGAGCTCAAAGCACGAACTAACTGACTAACAAATGGGGATGCACACGGTGGCTCTACGGGCACCGTAAGACAGTCTGCACCGAAAGCTGACTCGGGGAGAAAAATCCCAGGACAGACAGAGAGAGAAGCGCCTCGTCTTCCTCTGCAAAATTGCCGCAGGTCTCATCCCAGCCATATTCCAGCAGAATCCTTTCTGACACCTGTGTGTCCTTTCTGACACCTGTGTATCCTTTCTGACACCTGTGTGTCCTTTCTGACACCTGTGTATCCTTTCTGACACCTGTGTATCCTTTCTGACACCTGTGTGTCCTTTCTGACACCTGTGTATCCTTTCTGACACCTGTGTGGAACGAGAGGCCGATCAAGACCACCAGTAGATCTGACTTCACCTCCAGCACCACCCAAAACACCCCCCCCCCCCCCCATCCCCCCCCTAACCTCCAGAGACCCCCCTACCCCCCAAACACCACACCCCCCCCCCCCCCACCCCCCCCCCCCCCCCCCCCAAAACCCCCCACCCCCACCCCCTTAGACAAACACCCCCCCTCCCCCCACTACACCACCCCCCCCCCCCCCACCCCCCCCCCCTCCCCACACCCCACCCACCAACCCCCTGATTATCCTTTCTGACACCTGTGTATCCTTTCTGACACCTGTGTGGAACAAGAGGCAGATCAAGACCACCAGTAGATCTGACTTCACCTCCAGCAGCAACATCATCAGGAGGTTCGCCAGAAACAACAGCCGCTGCTTCTCCTTGGGCAGTGCAAAAAACAGACACCCACAGAAACAGCTTCTTCGTCAGAACTGGTTTGACTGGAACAACCTCACAGAAGAAGAAGGGTGGTGTGTCTGCCAAAGTGGTGGAGGAATTTCGGATCTTCACCTCGACCCCAAATTAAGCTCTCCCCAGTCGTTCCCTCGACGTCGTTTACGCCAGGACATGGCACGAGTGACGTAACCTGTCAAGATCAAGGTCAAGGTCAGCATCACTTGCCGCACCGGGGACTCGAACCGCGTCAGTATGGGCCTGGCTTTTCGGTTTCGGTGTGACGTCTTTCGAGCACTAACTTGATTAACTCCCTTGCTTCTGGATTCACTTCTCGACTGCCCTTCAGAAGAAAAAAATTAACCACCTATAGCCCGCACATTCTTTGGAAGGAAAAAGGTTAATGCAGAAATCATTCCGGCGGTAGCTTTGCACTCAGGTCTTTGTTGTGTTTGTGTGACGTCTTTCGAGCACTAACTTGATTAACTCCCTTGCTTCTGGATTCACTTCTCGACTGCCCTTCAGAAGAAAAAAATTAACCACCTATAGCCCGCACATTCTTTGGAAGGAAAAAGGTTAATGCAGAAATCATTCCGGCGGTAGCTTTGCACTCAGGTCTTTGTTGTGTTTGTGTGACGTCTTTCGAGCACTAACTTGATTAACTCCCTTGCTTCTGGATTCACTTCTCGACTGCCCTTCAGAAGAAAAAAATTAACCACCTATAGCCCGCACATTCTTTGGAAGGAAAAAGGTTAATGCAGAAATCATTCCGGCGGTAGCTTTGCACTCAGGTCTTTGTTGTGTTTGTGTGACGTCTTTCGAGCACTAACTTGATTAACTCCCTTGCTTCTGGATTCACTTCTCGACTGCCCTTCAGAAGAAAAAAATTAACCACCTATAGCCCGCACATTCTTTGGAAGGAAAAAGGTTAATGCAGAAATCATTCCGGCGGTAGCTTTGCCTGTGCCGCCGTTATGCACTACAGCGAGATTACAGGCCGTCTTGGGAGCCGCTTTGGGCCAGCGGTAAGGCGTTAGGCTGGTAAGCGGAAGGACCTCGGTTCGATACCGCTTCGGCTCTCCTTTTCTTTTAAAAAAAAGCTTGGGGGTTTATGGACACTGTTTTGTGACTTTGTCCATCCTTCCAACTGAAACATTAAAATGGCTCTCATCGCTGCCCTTAAAAAAAAAAAAAATGCGGGAAAAACACTGGGGGGGACAGTGAGCGATAGGTATATAATCCCCTCTTCACCCCCCCCCCCACCCCCACCCCCCCCCCTCCATCCCCCCCCCCCCTTTTCCCCCCTCCCTAATAAGCCTTTAAAGTTTCTGTGGACGTTAAAACACCATGGCCAAATTAAGGCCGCAAAAAACCCCGCAAAAACCCCCCAACCCCTAAAACCCCCCCCCCTCTCCCCCCCCCCCCAAACCCCCCCACCCCCGGCCCCCCCACCCCCCCCTTCCCCACTCCAAACAGCCCCCCTCTTCCCGTGTGGTTTTGATCCCCAAACTGGTGTTTATCAGTAAAAAACACTACGGAAAATTTTAAATGGTTTATCTAAAACCCGTCAGCCAGCGCCATTTTATAGGGCAACTGGGGAGGGGGCGTTTGAACTTAAAATAAAACCCCAAAAAAAAAAATCTCTCTCTCTCTCTCTCTCTCTCTCTCTCTCTCTCTCTTTCTCTCTCTCTCTCCCCTCTTCTCTTTCTTTCTCTCTCTCTTCTCTCTCTCTTCTCTCTGGTCTTTTTCTCTTTTTTCTGTCTGTCTGTTGTCTGTCTGTCTGTCTGTCTGTTCTCTCCCCTCTCTCTCTCTCTCTCTCTCTCTCTTTTCCCCTCCCTCTCTTCTCTCTCTCTCTCCCCTCTCTCCTCTCTCTTTTTAAACGCCGGTTTTGCCACGTGTGACAGATAAACCCAGCGGGGTTTCCCTATCACCCTTCGCAAGCACTGAAAAAAGCGATGTCCCGGGCGTTTTTGTGTATGAGAGAAGAGAAAAGAAGAGAGAGAGAGAGAGAGAGAGGAGAGAGAGAGAGAGAGAGAGAGAGAGAGTGTGTGTGTGTATGCGTGTGTGTGTGTGTGTGTGGGGAGGGGGGGGGTGTTCACTGAAAGTTCTCCGCAGTGCTAAAACTGAAGCCACCAACGCCAGTTCCACTGACTGAGGAGGCAAACACTCCCGGAACTAACTCGACTGGAACACTAACGTCAATCACCGGGCCAGAACACTATCAGCTATGCCCTGCCAGTATAAGTAACGCACAACGCGGAGTTATGGGAGGTGGAGGTGGAGGTGGCGGGACTGACGAGGGACCAGAGCCCCTCTTTCCAAGCCTGCATAACGAATGAATTACTAGAAAATAAATATTCACAGTTTCTTCTGATTTTTACAGACGGCTCAGTGCTCGAGGACGGCTCCGCTGGAGCCGCCTTTGCCATTCCTGAGTTCCACAGCCTAAGGAAGTCCTTCTCCTTACCACCTGTATCAATCTTCACTGCTGAGCTGACAGCCATTCTGATGGCGCTCCAGCACATCAGTGAAGTACGTACACCACCATGTGCAATAGTAATCTGTAGTGATTCCAGGTCTGCGCTCTCCTCCATCCGTTCCGATTCCACCAGCGCTCGAGAGGATCTCGTGCTGGAAATCGGGACGGTAGTGCACCAACTGATGACCCGCGGAACGAAGGTCCGTTTCCAGTGGGTGCCAGCACATGTCTGCCTCTCGGGCAACGAGATGGCGGACAGGGCAACCAAGAGAGGAGCCAGGCGACTGGAATCCCAAACCCTAGAACTGAAACTCGGATTAGCCGACATCTACTCGAAACTGTCCCGACGGGTGTGGAGGAAACGGGAAGAAGACTTTCGAGCCCAGGCCACGGCCAAAGAGTGGCTCGATGCCTCCCCTCCTAGCAGAGACGGAGTCTTCTTCCCCGGAGTACCCACATACCTCGCCCGAATTATGTACCGGCTACGCGTGGACTGCTCGCGGACCATGTTTGTAGCCAAGCCCTGTGTATGCGGAGGAGCGATATCCTTCCACCATATCTTATTTAACTGTAGAGAGTGCTCGGCCCACTTCGCACCAGTCACCAGTAGTCTAACCAGTCTGGGACTCCCACTGTGCGTCCGAAGCCTGGCGCTGCGGCACCAGCAGAGCTGGAGCCTGCTCCGTGCCGCAGCCAAACTCGTCTACAGCTGCCCGGTGGCAGCCTACCTGTAAATGTGCGGGATGCCCTATGACGTCCCGGGCTCCCCCAGTACCCGGGTTGACCCCGGGGACGGAGGGAGCCCCCATCTACACAGTGCACAATGTTTTTAACCTGTCTCTACTGTTTTTAAACCGGTCTTTAACCCAGTGTGTCGGCGCTGAACCACGCCCCCCAACCGTACGGGCCTGCCCCCGGACATGAAGGGGGTGCTCGGATCGCCCGTCAACAACCCCCACCACCCCCACCCCACTCCCGACCGTTATCGGCACGGAGTTGGGGCTTTTAACACTAACTTAACAATGACTTAACTTTTTCAATGAATTATGTATCCATGAATGCATGACAGGACTGCAGTTTGCATGTTTCTATTTCAGACAATGTTTTAACCTATCAAACTGTAAATATATACATTTTTAACCTGTTCGTAAAGCGAGCAGACTTGTAAATATGTAAATATGTAAAATATGTTTTTAACCTCATCCCCGAAAGAACCACTAGACCCGAGTAAATATATCATAGATTCAAAGTAAGAAATTTTATGTAATAGTAATTCATTATACAGCCAAACGGATTATATTAACTTTAGATGATTAAGAGTATATCTTGTCCCTAATATGTCATCTGACATCCGAGGACATTAAGAACCAAGTAGTAGTAGTAGAGTTATGGGCCTTTTCAGTCGGAATCGGCCCGACTTGTTCCTCTTTCACGCTACTCATTATTTCATTATCATTTGGAGAAGGAAAAAAAAAAAAGGGAGAAAAAAAAGAAGAAGTCGGAAACAAGAATTACTGCTAGCGTTCGACACTGAGATCCAAACACGTAAATGGTTCAAAAGAACTCTTTTTGTTTTTCCCTAATAAGTAGCGTTCTTTTGAACCGTTCAGTATGTGTTTGGACTGAGTCTCACTATCGATGATTATGATTGCGACTTGCTGTGCAGTAAGCCACCCCAGGTTAGGGCTATAATTATCACCTCCGCGGTAGAGTCAGTATGTGAGCCGGTTTGGCCCAGCGGTAAGGCGTTAGGCTGGTAAGCGGAAGGACCTCGGTTCGATACCGCTTCGGCTCTCCTTTCTCTTCAAAAAGGCTGTGGTTTTGTGGACGCTGTCCTGTGACTTTGTCCATCACTTCCTGTTGAAACATTAAAATGGCTCTCATCGCTGCCCATCTTAATGCAGGAATCATTCTGGTGGTGACAGTGTAGCGATAGGTATATAATCTCCCTCTCCCCCCACTCTATAACCCCCCCCCCCCCCCCCCCCCCTTCTCCCCGTCTCTAATAAGCCGTACGGTTTCTGTGGACGTTAAGCACCATGTTTACTATTATTAGAGTCAGTAACATAGTTCAGGAGCTGTGTGAGAGTCGAGGTGGCCGTCCTGGGCTGCCCGTCCTAAAGAGCCTTCTGGTTTCCGTGGACGTAAATATTTATTGAACCGTGCTTCGGCATTGGTCACAGCTTGTCCCTAATATGTCAGCCGACATCCGAGGACATTAAGCATCACTTCATCATCACCACCATCAGAGTCAGTAAGAAAGGCGCTTTTGACGCAGATGGCTTTCCTTACTCCGCAGTCCCGGCCCGGTTTGATAAGTGTACGTCACATGAGCAGCACGAGTACGACTGGTGTGATCGTCACTTGACAAGGTGAAACTCCATCACGCCTGGCCTAGACTGGACGAACGAGCGCCGCAGTAATAGTGCGGAACTAGATCAGACAAAGATCGTGTAGCTAGCTACACACACGCTTTAGCCAGAGATTGGCGGCTAGACTGACCCAGCTGGGGGCGGGCCGGTGTGGGCGGTGGGGGGGAAGAGAGAGAGTGGGGGCGGGGGGGGGGGGGGGGGGGAGCAAACTCCAAGTATCCGTTTCTTGTAATATAAGTATTAGTAAAACAACAAAGACCTGAGTCGCCTACGGTAACTCTCACCTAGCATGCGTGTAAATAAATCCTAAGGCAGCCTACTCAGTGCTGACTCAGTGAAACTCCACCACTGACTAGCGGTACATCCTCTCTTGTGTTGAATAACTCCCTTTTGTGTCAGTCGGGGGGGGGGGGGACTCCAAGTATCCGTTTCTTGTAATATAAGTATTAGTAAAACAACAAAGACCTGAGTCGCCTACGGTAACTCTCACTTAGCATGCGTGTAAATAAATCCTAAGTCGGTAGCCTACTCAGTGCTGACTCAGTGAAACTCCACCACTGACTAGCGGTACATCCTCTCTTGTGTTGAATAACTCCCTTTTGTGTCGATTCTGCACAGGTGGTAGGGGCTTCGTTCTGTTTCTGATTTTTGATTAATTTTAGGTCTTTGTTCTTCAGTATATAGTCAGTCGAACTCGCCAGGAAGAGGCTGGGTCCGAGAACATAACTCAGTTGTTACATCTGACTGATGAGGGTGGTCGGCACACTGCGTGATTCAGCATCTCCGCGTAAGTTGGAAGTGTATTTTTGAACAAGAGTACATTTGTAAGCAAAAGTATTTGCCCAACTTGAAACGGGGAAGGATGACTTGGTTCACA
>JABMCL010002575.1:5000-34544 GCA_018857735.1 Alviniconcha marisindica | reverse complement strand
AAACCCCCCTTTTTTTTGGGAAAAAAGGGAAAATTTTTAATTGGCCTCAAATTTTTTTTTTTGTTTTTTTTTTTTTTTAAAAAAAAAAAAAATTTTTTTTAAAAAAAAAAAAAACCCAAAAAAAAAAATTTTAAAAAAAAAAAAAAACAAAAAAAAAATTTTAAAAAAACCCAAAAAAAATTTTTTTTCCCTTTTTTGGGGGGTTTTTTTTTGGGGCCCATTTAAAATTTTTTTAAAAAAAATTTAATTAAAAAAAGGGGTTTTTTTGGTGACAAAAAAAGGGGGAAAAAAAGGGGGGAAAAAAATTTTTTAAATTTTTTTTTTAAAACAAAAAAAATTTGTTTTAAAAAAAACCCCCCCCCCTTTTTTTTTTTTGGGGGTTTTTTAAAATTTTAAAAAAAAGGGGTTTGGGGGGAAAAAAAAAAAAAATTTTTAAAAATTTAAACCCTTAAAAAAAAGGGGGGGAAAAATTTTAAAGGAAAATTTTTTTTTTTGGGTTTTTTTTAATTTTTTTTTTTGGGGGGGTTTTTTTTTTTTTTTTAAAAAAATTTAAATTGGGGAAAAAAATTTTTTTTAAAGGTTTTTTAAAAAATTTTTCAAAAATTTTTAAACCCAAAAAAATTTCCCCCCCCCCAAAAAAAAAAATTTTTTAAAAACCCCCCCCCCAAAAAAATTTTTTTTTAAAAAAAAAAATTTTTTTTTGGGGGGAAAAAAAACCCCCTTTTCCCCCTTTTTTACCCCCCCCCCCTTTTTTTAAAAATTTAAAAAAAAAGGGGGGGGGGGGAAAAAAAAAAAAAGGGGGGGGGGAAAAAACCCCGAGGGGTTTCCCCAAAAAAAAAAAAAGGGGGGGTTTCTTTTTGGGGGAATAAAAAAGGGGTTTTTTTTTCCCTTTTAAATTTTTCCCAAAAAAAAATTTTTTTTTTAAAAAATTTTTTTTAAAAATTTTTTACCTTTAAAAAAAAAAAAACCCCCCCTTTTTTTTTTAAAAAAAAAAAAAAAGGGGTTTTTGTTTTTTTGGGGGGGAAAATTTTAAAATTTTCGGGGGGAAAAAATTTTCCCCCAAAAAAAGGGGAAAAATTTAAATTTTTTTTTGGTGGGGTTTTTCCTTTTTTTAAAAAACTTTTGGGGGTTTTGGGGCCCCCCCGGAAAAAGGGAAATTTAAAAAATTATTTTGGGTTTTTTTTTTTTAAAAAAAAAGGGGGGAAACTTTTATTTTTTTTTTTTCCCCCAAATTTTTATTTTTTTAAAAAAAAAATTTTTTTTAAAAATTTTTTTTTTAAAATTTTTTTTTAAAAAAAAAAAAGGGGGTTTTTCCCCCTTTTAATTTAAAAAAAAGGGGGCCCCCCCGGGGGAAAAAAAAAAAAAATTTTTTTTTAAAAAAGGGGGGGGGGTTTTTTTTGGGGGACCCCGGGTTTTTAAAAAAAAAAAAAACCCTTTTAAAGGAAATTTTAAAAACCCCCCCCCCCCCCCCCAAAAAAAAAAAAAAAAAAAATGGGGGTTTTTTTTTTTGGGTTAAAAAAAAAACCCCCGGGGGGGGGAAAAAAACCCGGGGGGGGGGCCCCTTTTTTTTTTTTTGGGGGTTGGTTTTTTTGGGTTTTTTTTCCCCCCCCTTTTTGGGGGTTTAAAATAAAAAAATTTAAAAAAAAAAAAACCCCCCCAAATTTAATTTTTTTCCTTTTTTTTTTTTTAAAAAAACCCCCCCAAAAAAAAATTTTTTTCCCCCCCTTTCCCCCCCCCCAAAAAAAAAAAAAAAAACCCAAATTTTTTTTGGGGGGAAAAAAAAAAAAATTTAAAAATTTTTTTTTTTTTTTTAAAAAAATTAAAAAAAAGGGGGGGGTTTTTGGGGGGGGGGGTTTTTTTTTTTTTAAAAAAAAACATTTTTGGGTGGGGTTTTTTTGGGTTTTTTTGGGGGGGAAAAATTTTTTTAAATTGGGGGGGTTTTTGGGAAAAAAAAAAAGGGAAAAAAATTTTTTTTTGGGGCCCGGGGGGAAAAAAACCCTTTTTTTTAAAAAATTTTTTTTTTTCCCCCCCCCAAAAAAAAAAAAAAAATTTTCCCTTAATTTTTGGGGGGGAAAAAAAAGGGGGGGGGGGGTTTTTTTTTGGGGTTTAAAAAAGGGGGGGGAAAAAAAAAGGGGAAAAAAATTTTTTTTTTCCTTTTTTTTTTTTCCCCTTTTTTGGGGGGGGGGGGGGGGGGTTTTTTGGGGGGTTTTTTTTGGGAAAAAAAGGGGTTTTTTGGGGGGGGAAAATTTTTTTTGGGGGCGGGGGAAAGGGTAATGGGGGGGGGGGTTTGGAAAAGGGGGGGAAAAAAAGGCCCCAAAAAACCCCCTTTTTTTCCCCCCTTTTTTTTTTAAAAAAAGGGGGGGTTTTTTTTAAAATTTGGGTTTAAATTTTTAAAAAAAAATTTTTTTTAAAAAAAATTTTTGGTTAAAAAATTTGGTTTTTGGGGTTTTTTTTTAAAATTTAAAAAAAAAATTTTTTGGAAAATTTTGAATTTTTGGTTTTTGGGGGGGGGGGAAAAAAAATTTTTTTTTTTAAAAGGGGGGCCCCCCCCCCCCAAAAAAAAAAAAAAAAAAAAAATTTTTTGGTTTTAAACCGGGGGTTTTTTAAAAAAAAAAATTTTTTGGGGGGGTTTTTTTGGGGGGTTTTCCCCCCCCAAAAAGGCTTTTAAAATTTTTGGGCCCTAAAAACCCCCTTAAAAAAATTTTTTTTTAAAAAAAAAAAAAAATTTTTTTTAAAAAAAAACCCCGGGGTTTTTTAAAAAAAAGGGTTTTTTTAAAAACCCCTTTTTTTTTTTTTTGGGTTTTTTGGCCCCCCCCCCCAAAAAAAGGGGTTTGGGGTTTTTTCCCCCAAGGGTTTTTTCCCCCTTTTTTGGGGTGGGTTTTTTTTTTAAAAAGGGGGGTTTTTTGGCCAAAATTTTTTTTTCCCCCTTTTTTTTTTTTTGGGGAAAAATTTTAATTTTTAAAAAGGGTGTTTTTTAAATTTTTGGGGGGAAAAAACCCCTTTTTTTAAAAAAAAATTTTTTTTTTTTTAAAAAAGGGGGTTTTTTTTAAAATTTTTTTTTAAAAAAAAAAAAACCCCAAATTTTTTTTAAACCCCCTTTAAAAAAAAAGAAAGGGGGAAAAAAAAAGGAACCCCCAAATTTAAAACCAAACGGGCCCCCCCTTTTTTTTCCCCCCCCCCTTTTTTTTTTAAAAATTTGGGGAAAAAAACCCCCCCAAAAAAAAATTTTTTTTTAAAAAAAAATTTTTGGGAAAATTTAATTAAAAAAAATTTAATTTAAAAAAAAAAAAATTGGGGGGGCCCAAACCCAAAAAGGGGGGGGAAAATTTTTAAAAAAAATTTTTTTAAAAATTTCCCAAAAGGGGGTTTTTTTTTTTAAAAAAAATTTTTAAATTCCTTTTTCAAAAATTTTTTTTTTTAAAATTAAAAAAGGGGTTTTAAAAAAATTTTTGGGAACCCTTTTTAAAATTTTTTAAATTTTTTTTTTTTTTTTTTTTTTTTTTCCCCCTTTTTGTTTTTTTGGGTTTTTTTTGGGTTTGGGTTTTTTGGGGGGAAAATTTTTTTTTTTTTTTTTTTAAAAAAAAAATTAAAAAAAAAAACCCCCAAAAAAACAAAATTTGTTTTGGAAAAAGAAAAAAATTAAAAATTTTGGGGAAAATTTTTAAAGTTTTTTTTTAAAAATTTAACCCCAAAAAAAAATTGAAAATTTTTTTTAAAAAACTTTAAAGGGAAAAGGATTTTCAAGGGGAAAAAATTTTTGGCTTTAAAAAAGGGTTTAAAAAAAAAACCAAAAAAAAAAAAAAAGGGGGCCCCCAGGGTTTGGTTTTTAAAAATTTTTTTTAAAAAAACCCCAAAAATTTTTTTTTAAAATTTAAAAAAAAAACCCAAAAAAAAAAAACCCCCCCCCCCCCCTTTTTTTGGGTTTTTTTTTTTGTTTAAATTTGGGGGTTTTTTTGGGGTTTTTAAAAATTTTTTTAAAAAAATTTTTTTTTTAAAAAATTTTGGGGTTTTTTTTTGGGGGTTTTTTTTTTTTTTAAAAAATTTTCGGGGTTTTTCAATTAGGGGTTTTTTAAAAATTTTTTAAAAAAAATTTTTTTTTTTGGGGCCCCTTTCCCGGGGTTGGGTTTTTTTTCCTTTTTTTTGGGGGGGGGTTTTTTTTTTTTTTCCCCTTTTTTTTTTTTTTTTTTGGCCCCTTTTTCCCCCCCCCCCCGGGGGAACCCTTTCCCCCTTTTTTAAAAAAAAAATTTTAAAATTTAAATTTTTTGGGAATTTTTTTTGGAAAAAAAAAAAAAAAATTTTTTTTTTTTTTTAAAAAAAAAATTTTTAAAAATTTCCCCTTTTTTTGGGGAAATTAAAGAAAAAAAATTCCTTTTTGTTTTTTAAAAAAAAAAACCCAAAAAAAAAAAAAATTTTTGGGGGGGGAAAAATTTTCCCCCCTTTTGGGTTTTTTTAAATTAGGTTTGGGGGGGTTTTTTTTTAAAAAAAAAAAAAATTTTTTTTAAGGGGTTTTCCTTTTTTTTTTAAAAAAAAAAAATTTTTTTTTTGGGGGGGAAAAAAAAAATTTTTTTTTTTTTTGGGGGGCCCCTTTTTTTTTTTTCCCCCCCCAAAAAAAAAAAAAAAAGGGGTTTTTTAAATTTTTTTTTGGGGTTTTTTTAAAAAAAAAAATTGGGCCGGGGAATTAAAAAAAAAAAAACCCAATAAAAAAAAAGGGGAAATTGGGAAAAGATTTTTTTTTTTGGGGGGGGTTTTTAAGGGGGGGGGTTTTTTTTTTTTTTTTTTCCCGGGTTTTAAAAAAATTTTTTTTTAAATTTTTTTAAAAAAACCCCCCCCAAATTTTTTTTTTAAAAAGGAAAACCCAACAAATTTTTTAAAAAAATTCCCCAAAAAAGTTTTTTAAAAAAAAAAACCCCAAATTTTCCAAGTTTCCCAAATTTTTTAAACCCCCCCCGGAAAAAAAAATTTTTTCCCCCCCTTTTTAAAAAAAAAATTTTTTTAAAAAAATATTTTAAAAAAAGGGTTTTTTTTCCCCCCTTTTTTTTTTTTTTTAAAAAAAAAATTTTAAAAAATTTTTTTAAAAAATTTCAACTTTTTTCCTTTTTTTTTCAAAAAAAATTTTAAAAAACCCCTTTTTTTAATTGGGGGAAAAAAATTTTTTTTTTTTTAAATTTTTTTAAAGGGAAAATTTAAAAAAACAAAATTTTTTTTAAAAAAAAAAAAAAAAAAATTTTGGGGGGGGAAAAAAGGGAAAAAAGGAAAAATTTTTTTTTTTGGGAAAAAACCCCCCCCCCCCAAAAAAATTTGGTTTTTGTTTTTTTAAAAAAAAAAATTTTTTTTTTTTTTTTTTAAAAAAAAAAAAAAAAAAATTTTTAAAAAAAAATAAAAAAAAAGGGCCAAAAAAAAATTTTTTTTTGGGTTTTTTAAAAAAAAGGGGGGGAAAAAATTTTTTTTTCCCTTTTTTTTTATTAAAGTTTTTAAAATTTTTAAAAAATTTTTAAGGTTAAATTTTAAAAAATTTTTTAAATTTTTTTAAAAGGGTTTTTGGTTTTAAAAAAAAAATTTTTTCCAAGAAAAAATTGGGGAAAAAAAAAAATTTTTTTAAAAAAAATTTCCCCCAAATTTAAAGGCCCCCAATTTTTTTTTAAACCCAAAAAAATTTTTTTTTAAAAAAAAAATTTTTTTTTACACGGAAAAAAAACCCCCCAAAATTTAAAAAAAAAAATTTTTTTTTAAAAAATTTTCCCTTTTTTTTTTTTAAAAAAAAACTTTTAAAAAAACCCCCTTTTTTGGGAAAAATTTTTTTTTTGGGAAAATTTTGGGGGGGGGGAAAAAATTTTTTTAAAGGGGTTAAAAATTTTTAAAAAGGGTTTTTTTTTCCCCCCCTTTTCCTTTTTTTTAAAATTTTTAAAAAAAAAAAAACCCAAAAAAAAAAAAAAATTTTTTGGGGCGGAAAAAAAAATTTGGGTTTTTTTTTTTTTTTGGGAAAAAAAAAATTTTTTTCCCCCCCTTCCCCTTTAAAATTTTTTAAAACAAAACCCCCTTTTTTTTGGGAAAAAAACCCAAAAACCCCCCCCAAAAATTTTTAAAAAACCCCAAAAAAAAGGGGGTTTTTTCCCTTTTTTTTTTTTTGGGGTTTTTAAAAAAAAAAAAAAAAAATTTTTTTTTTTAAAATTTTTTTTTTTTTTTTTAAAAAAATTTTTTTTTCCCCGAAAAAGGGGGTTTTTTCCCCCCCCCCCGGGGGGGGGAAAAAAAAACCCAAAAAAGACAAAAAAAATTTTTCATAAAAATTTTTTTTCCCCCTTTTCCACCATTTTTAAAAAATTTTTTAAAAAAAAAATTAAAAAAAAAAATTTCCCCAAAAAACCCCCCAAAACCAAAGTTTTTTTCCCCCTTTTTTTTTTTTAAAAAAATTCCCCTTTTTTTGGAAAAAAAAAAAAATTTTAAAAAATTTTAAGTTTTTTTTTTAAAAAAAAAAAAATTTTTTTAAAAAAAAAAACCCCAAATTTTTTTTAAACTTTTTTTGTTTTTTTAAAAAAAAGGGCCCCCTTAAAAAAAAATTTGGGGTGAAAAATTTTTAAGGGCCTTTTTTTTTTCCAAATTTTTTTAAAAACAAAAAAATTTTTTTGGGGAAAAAAAATTTTCCTTTTTTTTCCCCCTTTTTTTTGGGGGGGGGCCCCCAAAAAAAAAAATTTTTTAAAAAAAAATTTTTAAAGGCCTTAAAAAAAAAAAAGGGGGGGGGGGGTTTTTTATAAAAGTTTTTTTTGGGGGAACCCCCTTTTTTTGGGGGGTTTTTTGGTTTTTTTTTTTTTCCCCCCTTTAAAAGTTTTTTAAAAAAAAAAACCCCGGGGTTTTAAAAAAAAAAAAAAAAGGGGGAAAAAATTTTTTAAAAAAATTTTTTTTTAAAACCCCTTTTTTCCTTTTTTTCCTTCGTTTTTTTTAAAAAAAATTTAAAAAATTTTAAGGGGTTTTTTTTTAAAAAAAAATTTTTTTTTTTTGGGGAAAAATTAAAAAAAGGGGTGGAAAAAAATTTTTTTTTAAAAAAAAATTTTCCCTTTTTTAAAAAAAAAAAAAAAATTTTTTGGGGTTTTTTTTTTAAATTTTTTTTTTTAAAAATTCTTTTTTTTTATTTTTTTTTTTTAAAAAAAAAATTTTTTTAAAAACCCCTTTTTTGGGGGGAAAAAATTTTTTTGGGGTTCTTTTTTTTCCCCAAAAAACCCAAATTTTTTTTTTAAATTTTTTTTTAAAAATTTTTTTTAAAAAAAAAAAAAAAAAAGGGAAAAAAAAAAAATTTTTTTGGGGGAAAAAAATTTTTTTTAAAAAAATTTTTTAGAAAAATTTTTTTTAAAAAAAAATTTTTTTTTTTTTAAAAAAAAAAAAAATTTTTTTTTTAAAAAAAGGGTTGAATTTTTAAAATTTTAAAAAAAAAAATTTTTTTTGGAAATTTTTTTTTGGAAAAGGGGGCCCCCCCCTTTTTTAAAAAAAAAAATTTTTTTAAAAAATTTTTGGTTTTTTTTAAAAAAAGGGCCCCAAAAGGAAAAAAATTTTTCCCCAAAAAAGGGGGTTTTTTTTTTTGGGGAAAAAAAAATTTTTTTTAATTTTTTAAAAATTTTAAAAATTTTGGGGTTTTTTTTTTTTTTAAAAGGGGGTTTGGGGTTTTTTTTTTTTTTTTGGAAAAAATTCCCTTTTTTTTCAGGAAAAAAGGAAATTTTCCCCTTTTGGGGTTAAGGGGTTTTTTAAAAAAAATTTTTCCCCCCCCCCAAATTTTTTCCCCCCCCCCCGGGGGAAAGGGGGTTTTTCCATTTTGGAAACCCTTTCAAAAAAAAAAAGGGGAAAACCCGGGCCCCCCCAAAAAGGGGAAAACCAAAAAAGGGGAAAAAAAAAATTTTAAAAAAAAAAAACCCCCCAAAAAAAAATTTAATTTTAAATTTTTTTAATTTTAAACCCCGGGAAAAAGGGGGCCCCCCCCCAAAAAAAAAATTTTTTTTAAAAAACAAAAATTTAAAAAAAAAAATTTTTTTTTTTTCCCCCCTTTTTTTTAAAAAAAAATTTTTTAAAAAAAACCAAAGGGGTTTTTCCCAAAAAAATTTTTTTGGAAAAACCGGGGGCCCCCCCAAAATTTAAAATTTAAAAAAAAAAAAAATTTTTTTTAAAAAAAAAAACCAAAAAATTTTAAAAAAAAAAAAAACCCCCCAAAAAAAACCCCACCTTTTTCCCCCCAAAACAAAATTTTTTTTAAATTTTTTTTTTTTTTTTAAAAAAAAAAAAAATTTTAAAAAAATTTTTTTTTAAACCAAACTTTTAAAAAAAAAGGGTTTTTCCCCAAAATTTTTTCCCCCCTTTTAAAAAAAAAAAAAATTTCCCCTTTTCAAAAAAAAAAAATTTTTTAAAACCCCTTTTTTTTAAAAAAAAAAACCCCAATAATTGGCCCCAAAAAAAAAAAAATTTTTTAAAAATTTTAAAAAAAAAAAACCCCCCAAAATTAAAAATTTAAAAAATTTTTAAAAAAATTTTAAAATTTTTTTAAAAAAAAAAAAATTTTAAAAAAAAAAAAAAACCCCCCGGGGGGGGGGGGGGGGAAAAAAAAAAATTTTAAAAGGGGGGTTTTTAAAAAAAAAAAAAAAAAATTTTTTTTTTAAAAAAAAATTAAAAAAAAAAAGGGCTTTTTTTGGGAAATTTTTTTAATTATTTTTCTTTTTTAAAAAAAACCGGGGTTTGGGGGGAAAAAAAAATTTTTAAAGGGGGGAAAAAATTTTAAAAAAAGGGGGTTTTTGGGGGGTTTTTTAAAAAAAAAAATTTTAAAAAAATTTAAAAATTTAACCCCCTTTTTTTTTTTTCCAAAAAAAAAAAATTTTTTTTTTAAAAAAAAATTTTTAAAAGTTTTTTTTTTCCCAAAAAAAAAAAAACCTTTTCCCCCTTTTTTTTTGGGGGAAAAAAAAAAAAAAAAGGGGGGGGAAAAAAAAAAAAAAAAAAAAAAAAAAATTTTTTTTTTAAAAAAAAATTTTAATTTTTTTTTAAATTTTTGGTTTTTTTAAAATTTTTTTTCCTTTTGGGAAAAAATTTTTAAAAAAGGGGGGGTTTTTTTTTTTTTTTTTAAAAATTTTTTTTTTGGGGAAAAAAAAATTTTGGGGGGAAAAAAAAAAACCCGGTTTTTTAAATTTTATTTTTTTGGGGGGAAAAAAAATTTTTTTTTTGGGGGGGTTTAAAAAATTTTTTGGGGGGTTTTTTAAAAAAAATTAATTTTTAATTTTTTTTTAAAAAAAGGGGGGGGGTTTTTAAAAAAAAAAAAATTTTTTTGGGGAAAGGGGGGGAAAAAAAAAAAAAGGGGGGGGGGGGGGGGAAAAAAAACCCCCCCTTTTTTGGTTGGGGGGCCAAAAAAAAAATTTTTTTAATTTTTTTTTTGGGAAACCCCAATTTTTAATAATTGGAAAAAAACCCCCCTTTGGAAATTTAAAAAAAACCCCTTTTTAAAAAAAAATTTTTTTAAAAAAAAAACCCTTTTTTTAAACCTTTTGGAAAAAGCCCCCTTTAAAAAGGAATTCCCCCAAAAAAAAAAAAAAATTTGGTTTTAAAAACCAAACAAAAAAAAGGGGGGGGTTTTTTTTTAAAAAAATTTTAAAACCGGGTTTTAAAGAAAAAAAAATTTTTTTTCCCTTTTTTTTTTTTTGGGAAAGGTTTCCTTTTTTTCCGGTTTTTAAAAAAAAAATTTTTTTTTTTTTTTTGGTTTTTTTTTTAAAATTTTAAAATTTATTGAAAAAAAAACCCCCCAAAAATTTTTGGGGGGAAAAAAAAAAAAAAACCCCCTTAAAAAATTTTTTTTCCCCTTTTTTTTAAAATTTTTTTTTCCCCCCAAAACCCAAAATTTTTTTTTTTTTTTTTTTTTTTTTTTAAAATTTTGTTTTTTTTTGGGGAAAGGCCCTTTTTTTTTTTTAAAAAAAAAAAAAAAACCCGGAAAAAAAAATTTTTTTTTTTTTTTAAAAAAAACCCCTTATGGGGTCCTTTTTTTTTTAAAAAAAAAAAAAAAAATTTTTTTTTTAAAATTTTAAAAAAGGGGGGGTTTTTTTTTTAAAAAATTTTTTAAAAAAAAAAATTTTTTCCCAAAAAAAATTTTGAAAAAAGGGGCCCTTTTGATTTTAAAAAAAATTTTTTTAAACCCCAAAAAATTTTTTTAAAAACCAAAAGGGAAAAATTAGCAAAATGAACAAGCACACAAAGTCACACTGTTTTTGGATAAACTGGTCACCGAGCAAGGAGTACTTACTGAACAAAACTAAATAAAGTTTTGGCCCTTGGCATCATCTGTCTTACCTGCGATAATGGCTAAGGAACTGATATATGATGCCTTGTGTGCTTTACCTTGAATTTCTGAACAGATATATCATATATATATTATATGATGTATATTATTATTATTTGTGTTACTAATATAGTGAAACACATAATGGAACTCTTCCACAGTTTCTGTTGCTGTTAGTCAGAACAAAACAAAACAAAACACTACACCAGTACACCTTGTATTATTGTGTGGTGTTCACACTGTACACAGATCTCTGTCAGTGTCACCATATTCAGCAAAACTCTACCTTACTCTTTAAATTTATGATAAATTCAATTTTCAGTTTTAGTCAGAACTCTGTGATGCTGCTTTGACTTTGAAAAGGAAACAAAGTCAGGGTCAGGTAGTGCTCTAACCACAACAAAGGACGAACAGTAAAGCTTCACAAGTACTATAATCATGCACAATTTTACATATATATATATATACAAATGACACCTTCCATAGGAAGTCCAGCTTTTATTTAAGCCATTTTTTTTCTCAAAGCCTAATTATTATTATTATTATAGTATAAAACCCAACTAGTTGATATTAATCATTATAGCAAGACACTTAAAGTTTTAAAAAAGAAAAGAAGGGACATTTTCCACACATTGAGTTCTGAATAAAAGTGGTGCTTTTGCTAGTTTCAGCAGACATCTCATTTCTAACACTGCATGCCCCTTGAGACACTGATCATCAGCAAGCCTGACAAGTTGATTCACACTCATGTATACTAGATGCACAGAACCACTGACCTACAATTTGTACTTGTAAACAAAACAAAATTAACCAGGCATCATTCTACATACCCCCCCCCCACCCCCACCCCCCCCACACACACAGTCATCAATGAGAAAAAAGGAAAAGAGAAATGAAGTTTTCAACCTCTTGCACATTTGGTAAATCCAGCAGTTCTCCAAAGACGTAGACATTGGGAGCTTCGAGAGCCTGGGTCAAAACACTGACGGCACCAGCACCTCTTGCATTCTTCATCAACAGCAGAAATGGCTCCAAGGGATTGCTGGTTGTTTTGTCTCCTGACATCTTGGCCCTGTGTGATTGTGAGGAAGATGATAAAATAAATAATATAACAATAACAGATTACTTATTGTGCCCCATCTCGTAGCACTTAAAAAGGCCTACATGTTATACACACATTTTATCATGCATGCTACCACATGAGCACAAATGCATACACAATTTCATACGTGCCCCACCTCCATGCATGCACACACACACACACACACACACACACAAACACACACTACAAATACATGCATTACTGATGATGGGTTGGCAGAAATGGGAAGAAAGAAACAACAAATCAGTCTGCAGTTCTAGAGAAGCCATGGGTTTTCATTTTTGACTTTCAAAATACAAGTTAAAAGAAGAGAATGACGAGGAGTACCTGAAAGAGAGAGGAAGAGAGTTCCAGATCACAGGTCTGATGGAATCATGTATTGAAAGGATCTCTCCTCAAGGGTTCTCCTGCTGATCCTTGGAACGTGGAAGATCTGAGTATCCAAGGCTCAGCAAAGAGAGTGAGAAGGAGAGTAAAGATGACGCAACTGGGTATGGGCTGATGGAGGAAATTTGCTAGAGACACAACAGAAGCAGCTTCAAGAGCTATTTGAAATTGAATCCAGCTGCTGATTGGTAGCCAATGGAGATGGTAAAGTAAAGGAGTGATGTAGGCAGATTTAGGAGCTTTGTAGATGAGGTGAGCTAAGCAGTTGATCACTCTTTGAATTTTATCAAGGAGACCCTCAGAAGATCATTACAATAATCAAACCTAGAGAGAACAAGAGAGGAAACAAGTCTTGGGGGCTTAATTTGTTTGAGATAAAAGATACCATCAGACTGAAATGAATAAAAATAAAACAATCTATCTGTCACATGGCCAGGCCCATTGCCTTTCTACAAGAAAGTCTACTGTACAACGTATGCAATACTGTGCAAAGTGCAGACACATAGCATCCTGTACACACAGGCACTCAAATACTACATGTTCAGTCAGGCTGAGCTGAACTGGTCATCCAAAATTTCTGCCTTCACCCATGCCTTTGGTCTGCTGCTACCATTCTCCATCATATGTGACCAGTGTAAACTGTTGTACACAACCAGGACAAAGCCTGTTCCTTAGTAAAGAACTAAAATCTCTTGATTTTAAGTTGATGAGTCTCTGGATTTTATTTTATTTAGTTGAAGTAACTGCCCTTCACTTCACAGTTCAGATGCCAAGTATGGCCAATTTATGATTATAATTTATATCAGCAGAAGTATGTAGTTATCTACTGTACTTAAACACACAGCAACCGATCCATGGGCAAAGGATTGGGACGCATGGCACTGAAGTGGGTGGAGCTTAGCTAACTAAAAATAAAGCACTACATGTGGTTATGAAGAGGAAAAACAAAACAACAACAAAACACAACTGGCAAACTTCAACAGAATTAATTTCCATCACCATGACTATGTCAGTCATAATGTATGCTGGAAATATTTTCCCGAATGAAGTTCATTATGATGTTGACATGCTTCATTAACATGAATATACTTGTAATTGCATTTTTTGTAATAAAAATTATGATTGTGGACTAAGAACATTCTTACACCCCTCTAGGGAACTGGGCTTTCCCACCATTTGTTTATAAAACTTTTGCCCTCTTCACAACCAGTAGGAAGGTTCGTTTATGTTGCTAGGGGTTTTGTAACTTCAGAAACTTTAAAAACTCAGATTTTTCCAAAAATCCATTTCCCCCCTTTGGGGTGGACCAATTCATTATTATTTTAAACTGGGGCCCTGTAGAGGTTTAGTTAGAAAAACAAAAATGCCACTACAGCAAGAAAGCAACTTTCATTGGACTGGGCAGAACGTAATTATCTTTGGTACACCCCTAATGGTTTCCCAAACAAGAATCGTGACATGAGGACTGGCCTACATTCCACTGCACAGATACATTTCAAACAAAATTGTTTTCCCTCCACTGCTGAGATGTAGACCCGATGCTATTCCTGGGAAATGGCTAGAATGACTCTAAATTTGTTTGGGCTTGACCGTGAGCAAGAAGCAGTGATAAAAGAACTGTTTGAAGCACATGGATGGGATTATGTTCATGAAATTTCTCTTCCCTTCCTGAATTTTGATGAGACATTTCTTGCCAGGAACAGTTTTGTCCAGCCATTTTTCGCCACAGACAATAACACTGTAGTGAGTGTTGAGTCAGAGATCAAAAGGCAGGGTGATAGTTGTGATGGCGTGCCATAAATGTAACTGCAGGTGTTGATGTGAGCCTTTCAGGTCAAGGAAACGAGGCCTCTGAACTGGATGGTGACAGACAGGAATATGTCTTTTGCTTTTGTTCCCTGTGTGTAATATATGTTAGGCAGGGTTGGGCCTTTGGGGAGGATGTTCACAAGAAAATTCTAGGATCAGGAAGAAACTGTATAGGAAATGTTTGTCTTTGATGAACATGGTGGACATGGCGGCATCCTTTATATGTTCTAAAAAGGAGGCTGCAAAGTGTCGGGAAAATGATGGAACTGTTGTGCATGTCTTAGAGAGATCATGCCGGTGTGTCCTAAAATTAGTTTGAGGGCTCTTTCCCATCCCCCTGACACTCCATACCTTGGGCACCACATCCGAGCACCCATTTCCGGTTTTTCCAAATCTGCCAATTTTTTATGCCATTGAAGGGGGACTCTTTATCCGCGCTCCCGCGCCAGCCCCCAAAAGGGGCCCAAATTTCGCAGAAGCAGCCTAGCGCCAAAGCACGCACGTAAACATGAGATGCATCCACCCTGGGTAAAAAAAAAAAGTTCTGTCTTGATTTAAACATTGTGGTTTTATATTGGGTGGTGCAAAATTTGTTGGTGGCTATAAAGACAGCCTTGTTTTATCCGAGTTGTTTGTAACATACTTATACTGTTTGAGCACCCAAAAAAAAACTGCCGTTAGCTGACAGTTTTCTGGACCCCATGGGGTAATTAAAAGGCAGTGGTTTAAGGAAGGATGTCGTAAACCAGTGCTCGGAGTGTGCTTGGACACAGGGGTGGTAAAGAAGGGAACATTTTCTTTTCCGTTCTGTTATTGTGTGTCGATCTTTCGCGCATACCATGAGCATGCATGTCTTGATGAAACGTGTGTTGCTATTTATACATAACTGACGTGCAGCAGATCCGCCCTTTTTCTCTTCCATTCAAATCTATTTTCCTTATTTTTCATTTAACACCACTGTCTTGTGGTCTATTGAATACCATGTTCATCAGATGCCACAGTAAGTTACTTGAGTGCCAAATTTTGGACTGTTATGCCCTCTGTCTGAAGATAATCCAGTTAGATGTGGAGTGACGGGACGTTCTGTACCTCTCAAATGTTTGAAACGCACTGGTTGTCTAACGGCTTCGCTCCTCATATACCCCTGTTACCTCTTTAATCTAGCTGGTTATTCTCAAAATCAAAGTAAGGAAATTATTGGCCTCTTAGTTTTACAGAAAACCAACTTTACAAACTTCCAAAGACCTCGGTTAGTTTAACTTTAATTAATCATTTTTTGAGACTTTCAATTTCATTAGTGTCAATATTTTCTTCAACTTCAAGCCTTGAAAATGGCAGCATGGTCAAAGGCCTTTAAAGATCAAAGGAACCCTGTATTTACCTGATGAGTTATACTAAAGTAACTTATACATCTGGCTCTTTATGAAGGACGCAATATTTTATAATAAAGATGACAAGGGTTCGCTTGTTTTACATTCAGTTCTGTTCTGTTCAAGGTGGTATCTATGCACTTGGAAAAGCCCATCATATATAATATAATATGCACTCCACCCCATCTCTCAAAAGTTTCCCCAACATTGCCATTGATACAGTTCCAATGTTCGTCTTGCCTTTGTGGACGTGTACACCTCATACAGTGATGATACACTAAGAAAAGCTTGTAAATGTAAGTAATGTAACATTGTTGCACAAGTTAAACTAACTTAAAGATCCAACGTCCATCTTTTATAAACAAAATAAAATAAGAGAAAGCATAACTGCCACTGGTAAGGAAAACACACAAATACTGCATAATGGTTAAGTAACAGAATAAACAAAATAAATAATAATTATGGCCAAGTTCTTAGAGTTAGAATAATGAAAAATTAACTCAACGACAGACAATAATCTGTGAGTTTTCTATTTAGAGTACACAGTCGTTTACCATCGGTACATAAGGATGCTGCTGACAATCTGTTGGACGCGAATACGCCTATGTTGCAATAGAGAGCTCAGAGTGCTTTCAAAACAAAATAACTGCAACAACAGCAACAAAAAAGTCAAGTCACCTTTTGTGCACAGTTTGACTCAGTCAGAGTTTGACAGCAGGTGGGTCAGGTTTATAATCTCCCCTTAAAAATTGTGGGACTACATAGTAGTTGACAGCAACAGAAGCATACCAACCGCACACACGTGACAAATTTTTAAAATGAAACATATCAACCCCCTCCCACTCGATGTTGTTTGACAGGCTTACCAAACTTGTGCGTTCGTTTTGATGATCGTGAACTTGGACAGGAAGTGTGCTTGCCCTTAGTAGAGTTACTTCCTCTTGCTCATTCACGATACAAAATATAAACTGTAAGTATGTAGCTGTTATTTACTAATCGCGTGCCTTCTGATAAAGGTTCAGGTTATTGTTTGTACGACAGTCACTAAGTGCTGGTCCAGTCTACTAATTATGCCACTCCACTCTGGCACTACGGACACTTTTAAAATATAGAAATTATTTGATGTCCTCTTTGGCGTAAGTCCCCGTAGCGCAGTGGATAGCGCGCTGGACTTCTAATCCAGAGGTCGCGGGTTCGAATCCCGCCGGGGATGGCTTACTGTTTTTTTCCCCTTTCTTTCTTCTTCTTCCCTTTTCCTACTATTCACAAAGTAACCAGTTTTATTTTTGTCAACTCTGGTTCATTACAGTAACCCCTTTTTCCTCTGATAAACTTGGTAACAATAACAAAAATTAACTTTATTAATCCCAGTGGGAAATTTAAAATTGTCATCAAAGCACAACAAAGAACAAACCAAAAATTCTAAGTCATGAAACACACGCCTCACACTCTTTAAAAAGCCCCCTTTTTCTCAATCTGCATACCTAATAGCAAACCCAAAATTCCTGGAATAAATTCCTCTGTCAAACCAAAACTAAAAACTCTCAAATTTAAAAAAAAATCATTGGTTCACACATCTGCAATTCTCCCTTAGAAAGTTTTTATCCTCAACAGCGTCTTGAGTATGTGCACATTCAGTTAACAATAACAAATACTTTATTAATTCCAGTGGGAAATTTAAAACTGTCATTTTATTGCACAACAAAGAACATATCTCAATAATTCTAAGTCATGAAACCCCACCACATACACACTCTTTGACAAGCCCCCTTTCTTTTAATCTGCATACACTAAGAGCAAACCCAAATATATATATATAGTTAATGACTGGTATAATTTTTATTAAAAAATGACAGGCCGAGGGAAAAAAAAGGCTTTATAACGGTTTGTATTTTTTTAAAGTTTTACTCCTGTTGCACTCTGTATCAAAGTAGTGTCTCTTGGGTGTGTAGGGTTGTTTAATATTTGCATTAGTTTTCTGACAATCTCTTTTCGTGAGTTTTAAAAAACTGTCCAGTGGTTTTCCCAAACATGATTTTTTTACAATCTTTTCCAACCCCCCTTATCTAATTTTGAAAATTCCCACCCAACAGACAGAACCAAACATAATAACACATATTACAGATTATAAATAGTTAAAGCATATCTGAATTTACTCCAAACCCATTTTCCCATGCAAACATTCTGAGTTCATTTTTTTTCAGCACAGAGCTATGTTCTCTTTCCAGTTCAAATTTTCTTCAAAAACCAACCCAATACTTTTTTATGATCTACTCTCCCCCCCTCCTTTAAGTAGACGGGTTTTGGGACTCTTTGATTCTTCCTAAAATCAATGCACATCTCTTTTTTTTTGGAAACATTCAAAGCAAATAATTTTTTTCACACCAATTTACTAATTTCCCAAACTGCTGTGGTATAGTGCATCTTTATCATTACTAATTTTTCCAACCAGTTCTGTTCAATGAAAATTTTTCTAAGGCACATTCATATTTCTTAAATCAGCTGTATACAGCGCAAACAAAAAAGGGTGCTAAAACTGTACCTTGAGGTGCACCAGTGTTTGTACTAATAGCAGATGGCAGTAATCCATTTAGCCTTACATACTTGTAAGATAGTCAAAGATCCATGAAATAATGGATGACCGTAGTTTCATGTTTAAAAGTTTTTGAACAAGTAAATGTGGCTTTATTGTGTTAAAGACACTGGAAAAATCAAAGAACATACATTCAACTAAAACAATAAACAATTATGTAGGCCAACTAAAACATTTTAATCTCCTTGTAAAAATGGGCACAAAAGAAGACAGGTGGTCTGTGATAGCCAAGTTTTGTTTTGTTGCCCTTTTTGCTTTGTTAGTAATAGTATGTTTGCACAACTGCTTCAGTTGCAAGGGTATCAATGGTACAACATTATGCATAGGATTGACATTCAGTCAACTTTTGAACCACCACTGTGACTTTGACCTTGAATACAATAACTCAATCTTTTCACAAGACACTCCAGCTTATGGTGATGTACCACTGAGCTAAGTTCAGTTGCAGAAGAATCAACAACTCTGAAGATACAGTAGAAACAATCACATTTTGATTATATCAGCCCTCACTGTGACACTGATCTCAATGAGAGCAAATTAATTTATTTACACTGGCTCATGATGGTGCATCACTGTACTAGTTTGGCTGCAAAAAGGTTAACTAGTTCAGAAAATGTTATCCAGACCTTCACTGTGACACTGACCTTGAACACAGCAAAGCAATCTTTTCACAAGACACTTTCCCTTATATAATGATGTCACATGAAAGTTTGGTAGTGTCACATAAAATTGGTTGGAGAATGATTGCTGGACTGTTTTCTTATTTTTTTGATTGAACTTTGTTGATGTTGCATGTAAACAAGTGTATGCATAAAGGTGATCTTGTTTTCCTGCTTGTTCCTTGTTTGTAAATATTAGTGAGTCTAAAAGTGAGTGACTGGGAACAGATCAGCTTGAATCTTATAACATCCACTCACCACTAGTTTGGGTGTGACTGGTAACAAAAAGATCAGAAGTTCAGAAGAAATACAGTGGATACAGTGGTATTCTTAAAATGGTGAGAAGTGAAAACATACTCTTGCTCACTTCACAAACTCTGCAACCAGTCCCATATATATATAGACAAGACAGTCAGATTGTACATTTAAATGTATAGATAAGATCATTTAGCACACCAATTCCACCTGAACTTGTAAACAGCTGGTGACAGGTTCACCATCAGAGATAGATTTGATTTTTCCTTTTAGTTGAGCCACTTTTGTGCAGTGAAATTTAAATACTAAAGACATTATGTGTCATTATCATAATGCATGCATTAAATGTTGATGTTTTTCTCCAAGGGACAGACCCTATCTCCAGTACAAAAATGTCAGACAAAATGGTCGCTGTTTACTGGCCCTTTATCTATAGGCCAGGGTTCAGGTACAGGCTGCATATCCCACTTGCATGACACAATGACAGCAGGAGACTTTGTGCACTCATGCAGTTTTATTTTTACATTTTACATCATTCTTATTATCAAAAGTCTGCTGCTAAAGTACTTCACAATTTTCAAATTTCACACATGCATAAAAACGCCCCAAAACAACAGCTTCTGTACATTTCTTCTTCTTCTTTTTTTTTTTTTTTTTTACAGTTTACAATTGCACAAGCAGACAATTTGTAACATACTAGCCAATAAAATGGAGCATAGCTTAATGAAGTCCATCTTTGTTTCAAAGTAATCTACAAGAATACATAATTATAATAAAACACCCCAAAGCTGTGATATTCTTACACAATCCTGTGTTGTTGTTTTTAAAAAGGATCACAAGTGATGACAAACTGATCCTAAAAACATAGAAAATGTGCAAATATTTTCCATCAGCAGGCTTTGTAGGGTTGTTATACAATATTTATGTAACAGAACTACTGCAACAATTTGCTTTGAATTTGAGTTCATATAATTATGGGATCTGCTACTTTGCTTTGCTTGCTACTATTCATTGTCAATGAACAGCAGAAAAAGTCTGGATATCAGTATATAATAATAAACACTTCAGCTACAATAATGCCAACATTATTCATGATGTCACATACACAGAATGCCAGACACAAAATGGCAGCCCTCATGGGCACGTTTTCAACTGTATGCAAGTTATGGCATATGTGAGAGGGCTGTGTCCTGGTTCCGTGAGGGTGTCTGTTGTGATGAATGTCTTATACCACTGGCACCACCGTTAGTGCATTGAAAAGTGCAGCAAGGACTACAGTCTGATCAATACATCCAATGTTCAGTGGTATTGCTTTAAATGCAAAACATTGAATGTATCTTCCTTTACTTTCAATAGTTACAAGATCAGCCCAAGCTACCATGACCTCATTCTGAAATAAACCTCCCAGGAGACTCACTTTAACCCACTCCAAACCAGAAGCCCAGTATCAAACACAAAGACATCTAGTCAAAATAAAAACAACAACAACAACCCACCATGCATAACGAAACACTAAACATCAGACTCATCTTTCACCTCTATAACTCATCCTCTAACTGGAAAAGTAAAAGCAATTTATGTATTTTGACAATCAACCTAAGAAGCATCATAGGCAAGCAATCAGAATTCCATACACTACTTGAATACACCAAACCTGATGTCATCTGTGCCATGGAATCATGGTTAGAAGGAGTTCACCCTGGCAAAACACCCGCTGTGGATGCTGTTAGGGACTCTGAAGTATTTCCCCCAACTGCAGGGCCTACCACAATGATAGGGGACTCTTGGAGGAGGAGTATTTGTGCTCACTCATGCACTGGACCATATAGGACCCATCAGAAACCAAGAAAATGTTTTCTTTTTGGGAAAGCAAACTGGGATGGACTGAGAACAGCTAGGCAGCTACCCAAGTTGTCAGAAATAACTACTTAAAATGTACAAGTCAGTGCCTGTGATGTAGAATCACTCTGGACTAATTCAAAGATGGCCTACTGGCTGCAGCAAACCAACATATTCCATCTACAAGCAGCACACCCAGGCATCACCTACCCTGGCTAAACCACCACCTAAAGAAACTACTTAAGAAGAAAAAACGCTAATACAAACAGGCAACAGAACACAAAATTGGACCAACTACAAACCTATCTAGAAAGCATGCAAGCGAGCTTTCCACAAAGCAGAATGGAAACACCTTAGGAACACTATAGAAGATGGCCTTTCCAACAACAATCCCAAGCCCTTCTAGCTAAAAAAACAAGACAACTCTGGTGTGGCACCATTGAAATCCAAGGGCTCACCCTTATGTGATGCTAAATCCAAAGCAGAACTACTTGTAAACCAATTCTGCTCAGTTTTCATACAAGAAACACTGACAAATCTACTTCCCAAACTACCACAATACAATCCAATTACTGCCCTTCACATTAATGAAGATGGTGTGGCCAGCCTGCTAAAAATAGATCAACAGCTCCAACGCTCCAGAACCTGACCAAATACCCAACCACATACAAAAAGAATGTGCAACTGAAGTAGCACCAGGCTTAACCCACATATTCCAGACATCATTAAACTCAGGATGTCCACAAGATTGGACAAATGCCAACATTACACCAGTGTTTAAGAAAGGCGACAAGCACATATCAGAAAACTACAGACCTGTCTCACTCACCTCTGTCACATGCAAACTTCTGGAACACATCATATACAAATACCTCCTAAACCACCTTGAGCAGAACAAAATCCTCACAAATTTAAACCATGGTTTCAGATCTGGATTCTCCTGCAAAACTCAGTTAATCACCACCCTTCAAGATCTGTGTAAGAACTTTGACTCTGGGAAACAAACAGCTGTAGCTTCACTGAACTTCTCCAAAGTGTTTGACACAGTGCCCCACAACCGACTCTTACACAAACTAAGCAGTCACCTGTGACTCCAAAACTTTCTGACCCAGAAATGCATGAAGGTAGTCACTGAAGGTGAAGAGTCATACAAAGTACCTGTAGACTCCAGTGTCCCACAGGGAACAGTCCTTGGCCCCGTCCTTTCTCTGTGCCATATCAATGACCTCCCCAAAGATGTAGTCACAAGTATGCCTCTTTGCTGACGACTGTCCCCTGCACAGGAAAATCAACTCACAACAAGATCACCAAATTATCCCGTCAGATCTAAATGAGCTAGAATGATGGGCAGATACATGGGGCATGCATTCAGTACCAGTTTTTTTAATATATCCTCAGTACCCACAACAAGTCCTCAACTACTACTCTCTGAACAACCACATATTACAATAGGCTGACTGCAGTCCCTACCTACTAACTTATGACCTGAGATGGATGATTCACATCAACAGCATCACAAGGAAGGCCAGCTCCACCCTAGGCTCCTAGTGCAGAAACCTTTGGCTCTACCCACCTTGCTGCAGGAAAACAGCCTACATCTCCCTTGTCCACTCTGCCTTAGAATACTGCGCTGTAGTCTAGGACCCCTGCCAGCAAAATGACATTGACAAACTAGAAAACATCCAGAGACATGAAGCTCGCTTCATCAACCAAAATTACAAAGACTGCTCCCCTGGATGTGTCACCAACATGCTGAGAGACCTCGGACTGCGGTTGCTTCAAAAAGAAGAAAACAGCAACAAGTAACCCTCTTCTTCAAGATAGGCTGACCCCCGCAATCCCTGCAAATGAGTTTTTGACACCTATAAATTCCAAAAGACAGATCAAACCTAGAAATCCAAAGGACTTCAAGACAACAAATATAGTGACAAACCACACAAGAAACAACTCGCAGAGCTGTAGAGTAGATCCAACAAAAACTGCTGTCTACAGATATTCTTTTTTCCCAGGACTACCATCAACTGGAACAATGATGCTTCTTTGCCCAGTTAATCACCACCCTTCAAGATCTGTGTAAGAACTTCAACTCTGGGAAACAAACAGATGCAGGTTGTGTTAACTTGCCTTATAAAATCTTCTTTTCTTCTTTCATTTTTATTATCATATATCCAAGGGACTTGTGATGCTTCTTTGCCTGGGGTCCCCTTTAATTCTTTAAAGAGCCACTGTTTTTCCATTAGTGTCTATAGTGTCTATAGACACTAATGGAAAAACACCAACCTGACAACACACTTTAAAAATGTTCTACAAATAAAGAATATGCGTCATGATCAGCATTAACTTGATTAAGTCTGTATGTATCATGATCAGCATTAACTTGATTAAGTCTAACATATATCTATATATACACCACACATGCATATATTTTAATTTTTATACATTAGCTGTCAGTTTTGGCCAGGCAAAATTCCACTGCTACAATATAGCACAGAAGCTCTCTACTTTTGTGTTCTAGGTGTATGTGATTTTTTTCAGTACCAGACTTTTAGTTCAGTTCAAGAGCTTTAATTTTTTTTAAAGTTCAGTTCAAGAGTTTTAATTTTGTGTGTTCTTAAGTTTTATCAGTTTCTGCACCATGGTAATTCTCTGGCACAACACAACATAAAAACTATCTTTTATTCTGGGGGTCACTAGTGCCAGAATTAGTTTTTGCAGCAGAGTTTAGTGCAATAGTTCCCATCTTTTTTCGTGTGGCAGTCTGTCAGTTGTTGTAACACAATATTTCACAGAGTACAGGTTGGTGCAATACTTGAGTTTTTCTCCACCAAGCATTACAATATATACACAGCTGTTCTGGAAGTCTGTCAGTTTTTGCTGCATGGTATTTGTTCGCAGGGTACAGTTTATTGTGAGAGTTTTCCCCTTTTGTGCAAGAGCTATTTTATTTTTATTTTGTGTGTGTGTGTGTGTGTGTGTGTGTGTGTGTGTGTGTGTGTGTGTGTGTGTGTTTCAGGTCAGCCTGTTTTTGTGTGTTTTTTCAGCACAGCATTTCATCACTACAATAAATGCAAGAGATCTCATTTTCTGTGCTCTGAAGGCATGTCAGTTTTTGCAGCACAGCACTTCACTCATATCACTGCTGGAGTGCAGAGGAAGAGCTAGCATTTTTTTGTGGTCTGAAGGTCTGTGGTCTGAAGGTCTGCATTGGCTTTTGCAGCACAGTATTTCACTGTTACAGTAAAAAAAAAAAATTAAGTGCAAGAGATTTCAGCTCCTATTCTGGTGGCCTGTCAGCTTTTGCACCACAGCACTTCATTGCCAGAGGGCACTGTAAGAACTACACTTTTTTTTGGTATTCTTCAGGTCTGTCATCTTTTGAAGCACAGCATTTCACTCCTGCATTAAAGTGCAAGAACCCCATATCATAAGCTTTTGCAGCATATGTCACTTTATCATCAGTGCTACTACAGTTTGGTGTCTCATCTTTCTGTACATCTCTCTGTTAAGTATTTCTGGAGGTCTGTTCTTGTAGCATTGTACTTTGTGGTGTACTATTAAGCAGGGCCAAGAACTCTCATTTTGTGTGTGCTCATGACTCTTCTTGCAGCATGACACTTCACTGCTACAGTATAGTGCAAGAGCTCTCATCTTTTGTATTCTGGAGTTCGGTCAGTTTTTGCAGCACAGGACCAATGGCTTCATGCTCAGCAATCTCTGGCACCTTGAGCAAGCTGATCAAAACAGACAGTGCATGCTCCATGTCCCGTCTCTTGGCACGCATGCGACCCCGTCGTCTGAAGCTGCTCCTGAGCACCCAAGCTTTCTGAATGAGGTCCCGGGGAACCTCAACAGCTGTGCAGTTTTCCAGGAAGCACAGAGTGTAGCGGATGTCTTCATGGAATTCATTGGATTTGTAATAGAAACGATGAGCCCGAGGAATAAAGACTCGTGCAAATTCATATGGATTGGCAGACCAGTCTTGAGACCGGAAACGTGACCAAACTATTCTGCCTTTGTAGTGAGGTTTGCAAAGGGACACGATTGCACCCTGCCATGCTTTGCAAGTAGAACACCAGGAACTATCATCCTGGCATGTCTGACTGCAGTTCTGCTTGCAGACTTCTAGTGGGGTGAGGGTGCGTTTTATCCTGCGATGCATGCGAGAGATCCACATGTGCATGCTGGCGGCTAAGGCTCGGGTGGCATCACGTAATGCAAGACTGACACACAGCCAGTCTCGGGCTGCAGGACTGGACAATTCTTGGTTGATGAGTTCTTGCCGAGATGACAGTTGCCCCATGTTGATGTGTGTGATGGCAGCTCAAAAACCACCTGTGACTGTCACTGTAACAAAACAACAACAGGCTTTTCTTATCACACAAAAGCATATATCTATATATATATATGTAGTGTATGTGGGCACATATAAATGCATGCATGTGTGTGTATGCATATAATGTGTGAGCCTACATACATATGCAGGTTTTGTAAATTCTCTAAGTCAGACATGTGTATGAGACTGCAATGATATAAAATTTATAGTTTAAAATCGCTTTCCAATATGAGAACCAGGCAGTGAGAGTATGGCAAGAGGGTATGGCATATTCTGCACCTAAAGTTCACATTTACCAAATTGTTTAGCTGATGGTAGAAATAAAAACTGTTTTAGAAGATTTCTGATCTTGATTTGGCCTGTCCTTCCAGCCATCCCTTCAATGAAGATCTTCTGCGTTCTGTCTGCCATGTTTAATTGTTAGGTTGGTTGTCATGGCAAAGTCAGCAAACTCCACAAAACCTCACAGCTACTCCCATAGGTTTGGACCATGCTAATGATCATTTCACTGGCTCAGACGCTCCTTATGTGTGCGAAATTCTGACTGCTTCAAGTAATAAAAAGAGATACTTTTCAAGTGCTGCCTGGCTATGGGGATGCCTGCAGGCTTTGATCCAACATCAACAAAGGCATGTTTCAAGCATTTACATTGGTTTGGCAAACAGCACAAAACAGACGCCTTCACAAAACTGGGGGAACCTACTATCAGACCTGCATGTACCCCACAAACTGTGCTTGACTGGCATTTCTGATGCCTTTTCTGCTTCTTTTACCAGTATCTGGCCATCTTTCCCACGGTTTCACTGTACCCCCAACAAAGCGTGCCTGCTTTGCACTACACCTGCAGGCACTTACCAGAATACAAGTCCCTGGATTTTCGAAGATAAGTCTATTGTGCATTCACGTTATGTCATGGGTCCAGTGTCTCCCGATGTTACAGAAGACACCAGAAATGCATGAATAGAGTTGGCTCAGTGGCCAGTTTGACTCTTGCCTTGCCTTTTCTTAATTTTATTTTTATTATACAATATTTCCTAATTAATCAAGAAATATTTGTCACTTCTGACATTTTTTATTTTTTATTTTATTATTATTATTTTACTTTCCTGCCTCTTTAACAAGTTTGGTTTAAAATGTCTTATCGAGGTACAGACATGCACAAATAAGATCACTTTTTTTTTTTTAATCCAAAGTAATTTGGAGGAGGGGGGTGGGGAATGTGTTGTACTAACTTGTTCTGAACCTGATATATATATATATATAAATCTGAAACAGAATGACTGCTAGCTTTCTAAAACAAGATCCAAACATGAAAAGGTTCAAATGGACGTTTATTTATTTTAACACGGATACATAGTATGCAAATTTTTGGGGATTATCAAGCCACAAAACGACACTTAAACAACAGATAAATGGTCAGAAAAGATGAAAAATGAAAGAAAAAGACTTATCTTGTTTTGGTTTAGTTTTTCCTTAGTTTTCTTTTCTTTTACAAAGTAATTTGGTGGAGGGGGATGCGTTGCACTAACTTGTTCTGAATCTTATATATATATATATATATATATATATATATATATATATATATATATATACATGTCAGAGGGATATTTGTTTCTTGCTTTCTAAAGTTAATAACCAATCACACTTAATTATGTTATGTTATGTAGACATCACAAGTACAAAAGGATATGAATCACACACTTGAACCATTGACAAAAAAACTTAATAAACAAGTATCCTCATTACACAGGCAATGTTCTTGCCACATTTTCTTGATTGGAACTGGTACTGACCCCTGCTTTAGATATCAGGATGGCCAAGAGTGGCAGCTATCTAGTCCACAGTCACCCAAGCTATATTCTCTTTCTCACACCCTCTGTAAGAGCAAGAAAATCTTTTCAGAGTGTCTTACCCTGTCTTGTAATGATGTACCATCAAACTAATTTGGATTGCAAAAGTTTCAGTATTTCTGAAGATCTAGTAGAAACAATCGTGGCTTTAACCTTGAACACAGCAAAATAATATTTCTGAATGATGCTCTGCTGATAATGATGCATCACCAAACTACGTTTGATTGATCAGAGATATTGTCCTGGCAAACATTCACTGAAGTTCAGAACCTTCACTGTGACCATGACCTTGAATACAGCAAAGCAACCTTTTTACAAGACATTCCAGCTTATCAACATGCACTGTCAAACTAAGTTGGTCACCCCAAAATCAGCAGTTCAGAACATATAATAGAAATAGTCATGATTTCATTGTATGAACCCAAACTCAGTTACTGTGACCTTGACCTTGAAGATAGCAACCCATTTTTCACACCTGATACTCTGGCTTATAATGATGTATCACCACACTGGGTTTGGTTACAAAAGGTTCAGCGATTCATAGAATATCATCCAAACTAACATTAATTGAAATGTTTAACCTTGGCTGTGACATTGACCTCGAACACAGCAATCCAATATTTTCACTGGACACTTTTTTGCTTATGATGATCTACCATCAAATTGAGTTTGGTTGCAAAAGACTCACTGGTTTAGAACTAATATATAGTAGAAATTGTCATATTTTGATTATATAAGCCCACACTCCGACCTTGACCTTGAAGAGAGAATCCCTTCTTTTTTTTTGTGCATGCCATTCTGGCTCATGGTGGTGTACCACAATACCAAGTTTGGTTACAAAAGTTCGCATAAAAACGCTCAGCCGATTGGGAACAAATATTTGTCACAAGCGTTACATCCCGCACCCCTGAAGACACCACAGTGCTTTCCTTTTTGGAGTCAAATAATACACCACACACAGCGCAAAAAGAGGTCAAACGTTGCTGCCTCAAGTCAGCTGATGTGGACTCATACGTTAGGGTAGGTTGAAAGTCAATGGTACTAGCAGAAATAATTATTTTGCGTGCTCGCACGTTACATCATTTTAAAGGGACTGGCCCACGCAGATTTGGCTAAAAAATTATTTTTTGCATGTTTATTGTTTTATGTACAAAAAAATTCTGTAGCATTAATTTCTGCTTAGGCCCTCTTGAAATATGGCAATTTAAGAATAATTGTAGTGGTATAAAAATAGCCTGGGGATCTCCCCACGGGTGCAGCTATTTACGGAATGTGTATTACATCATTACATTTTGTTGTTTTACACATGTTTTAGTAGACTCAGCCTACAAACAATTGACAATGGCGTTGTCTCAGGCACAAAATCTGCTCAGGCACAATAATTTGTCATGATTTTGTGAATAATTTTATATCTTTTTTTGAATAAATCTCCTAATCGTGCAATGTGTACTTCACTATAGTGGATGAGACTGGTAGTAGCAGTTTACTAATAATGCTCGGCAATGGACCGAGGTGCAAGGAGTTAGGTGACCATTTTTTCTCAGCTTATTGATCCAATGCTACTATAGGAAATATTTCAGACACCATTTTCTAATAATAATAATGAAAAGAAAAGAAAAACCTACCAGCCAGTGGCACGGCAGAAACACACAAGTTACGCAAACAGGTAGTATTTAATAAAATATTTAAACATATGGTTCCGGTAGACTACTCCTATCAATCAAAAAAGAAGTATCAGGAACATTTTCCTTTTACTTGTCCAGTAACAGCTTTGCCAGTTTCCTATCACAGACGTCTAATCTTGTGCACCACTCTCCACCTGGTCACCCAGGTTTACCAGCCACAACCTGTATCTGCGTTGTCGGTCTCTTTCCAGTCGAGCTAAACATTCTTTTTATTTTGGTCCTCCGAAGATAAATGGTAGTAACTCCAAACTATCTCTGCTTTTATTGCATAATCTTGAAAAAACAAACAAAAAACAGAAAAGAACTGTGAAGATATAAACACCACTGTTTCATTCTCAGTTTTTCATTGTTTTTGCTCCATATAATAGCAAACAAAAGAACGTATTTATTATCCATTAACACAAAAGAAGGCGGCACACAAAACAAAAAGGCACGTCCTGTCCCGTGTTCTCTTGTTGTGTTCATATTCCTAGTCATTCTTTTCAGTTTTGTCATGCTTATGATCAGTAACTTTCCTTCGACTCTTCCTTCTCCTTTCTATAATCTTGCATCATTCTAATGATGTCAAAATAATTTTGCCATCATTTTCAATGAGCGGCATTGGGTGGCATGGTGGAAATTCGTCCACTCGCTCAGTTTGGGGAACTTCGGCCACCCAAGCACCTTGTGAACTGCACTCAATACTATGCATCAACCCCTACAATTGAAGTTTTCCAAACTGTAACAGCAGCTTCATAATGGATCAGTCCACAAAGAAAACAACAAACGAGAGTGATTGTTACAAGTAGCGTATGGGAAAGCCTGTACTACTTTGGGAGCCTTGCTATTCACTTGGCAACAAAACCATAGTGTGGGTTGTACAAAAAGTAAGGACCAACACACTGTTGGCAGATCTTGTTTGTTTTGAAGTTCAGTGTTTGCCACGATCCGCCCATTTAAAAATTCTCCTAATTTTTGTCATTTTGATGACGTTTTAAATCTACATATACATTCTTAACCTTTTCTTTCTTTCTTTTTTTTACTTCAGCTTCTCCTTGTCTGTCTTCTTCTTATATTCTTTCTTCTTTATCTATCTTCTAGCACCTGACGCAGACATTTTCTGTCAAAGCGCTTGTAGTTCCTTGTTTCCTTGTGTTTCATCGTATTGGTGAGTACATTTCCCTAGATCTGTTCTATCCGTTTTGTCAACCTCACCAGCAGTTGTTCACTCATTCCTCAGAAAAAGAATGTTTTCTTTCCTAATCATGAGATCACACGGATAGCTGTATACCTCTCTGCGATTGGTCGAAGTTGTCTGCAAACCACAACAAGCTTGTGTTGGTTGAGCCAGTGTGACAGAATCATGTCTCGAAGCGTGCATGTGAATCAAAC
>JABMCL010002284.1:27500-32500 GCA_018857735.1 Alviniconcha marisindica | reverse complement strand
GTATCTTTGCGAGTAGTGTTTCTTTATTGTATCTGCAATATGTATCTTTGCGAGTAGTGTTTCTTTATTGTATCTGCAATATGTATCTTTGCGGGTAGTGTTTCTTTATTGTATCTGCAATATGTATCTTTGCGGGTAGTGTTTCTTTATTGTATCTGCAATATGTATCTTTGCGAGTAGTGTTTCTTTATTGTATCTGTAATGTGTATCCTCGCGAATAGCATTTCTTTATTCCGTCTGCAATGCGTATCTTCGCGAGACGTATTCCTTTATTTTATTTGCAATACGTGTCTTCGTGAATAATATTTCTTTTTACATATCTGCAATATGTATAGTCGCGAGTAGTGTTCCTTTATTCTATCCTCAGTGCGTATCTTCGAGAGTTGTGTTTCTTAATTCTACCCGCAAAACGCATGGTCGCAAATCGTGTTTCTTAACTCCATCTGGAACAGACACTGTCTCGAGTAGTGTATCCTAATTCCACATGCAACACAGGCATTACTACGAGGAGCGTTTCTAATTTATTTATTTTAAAATCTAAAACCGGCGTGGTCGCCATTAGCGTCTTGTAAAAATCCACCTACAAACAGCGTGGTCACCAGTGACGTCTCTTAAATCCATCTACAAATCCACCTACAAACATCTCGGTCGCCAGAAACGTCTCTTAAATCCACCTACAAACAGCGCGGTCGCCAGTAACGTCTCTTAAGAATCCACCCACAAACAGCGTGATCGCCAGTGACGTCTCTTATATCCACCTACAAAGAGCGTGATCGCCAGTGACGTCTCTTATATCCACCTACAAACAGCGTGATCGCCAGTGACGTCTCTTAAATCCACCTACAAACAGCGTGATCGCCAGTGACGTCTCTTATATCCACCTACAAACAGCGTGATCGCCAGTGACGTCTCTTATATCCACCTACAAAGAGCGTGATCGTCAGTGAAGTCTCTAAATCCACCTACAAACATGTGGGTCGCCATTAACGTCTCTTAAATCCACCTACAAACAGCGTGATCGCCAGTGACGTCTCTTATATCCACCTACAAAGAGCGTGATCGCCAGTGAAGTCTCTAAATCCACCTACAAACATGTGGGTCGCCATGAAATCTTTTAAATCCACCTACAAACAGCGCGGTCACCTGTGACGTCTCTTAACCCCTTCTCTGCCATGATGTCACTTGAAAACGACCAATAATAGTCCGACATTTTAAACCTTTAACCCCTTCTGTTTTCTTTATCGTACTGGCATGTCAAAGGATAATCACGAAAACGCAAAGCATTGAAAGCAGAAGCCACTGGACCGGAAAATATACTGTTTGCAGGCGCATCCGTGCGTCTTTCAGCCCGAAAGTTTTACTCGCTGGGGCCGTAAAGGGGTTAAATCCACCTAAAAACGGCGCGGTCGCCAGTGCTTGATCAACCCCGAGTAAGACGATGTGCCCCTTTCTCTGATCTGGAAACTCGTCTGAACAGGTATGGATTAATTAGTACGACAGCAAGCCGAGCAGGTTACGGCCAAAGCTGTAACTTGTCCTTAGGGGACCCTGGGCGATAGATAGAACGTTAAAATTCAGTCACTAATTACAATGCTGGGTAAAATCCAAGGAGACGGTCGGAAATTCCTGGACCGTTTTAAAAGTTATTTGGGGAGACAAATATCATCACAGTCATTAAATTAGGTCCGTATCTACCGATTACAGCCAAAATCCGCAACAAAAGGTGAGTTTTTTTCATATATTTTTGTCTTTGATTGTTTCGAGTCGGCGTCACGGATTGCGAATGGCGAACGAAGCCGACGAAGTGCTGCTAGGTAAGCGGCCTCGTTAACAAGCTACGGCAATTAAAAACGGAGAACAATTTACGAAAAAAAATTGCAGTCTGAGAACGTTGAGTCGTGAGTACGATTGCCTTGCCAACTTCGGCACTGAGGAAGCGTTCACATTGTTACTGGGAAACTAGGTCAATCGTCAAAGGGTAACACTGATGCGCCGACTCGAAACAACCAAAGACAAAAATATAGGGAAAAAACTCACCTTTTCTTGCGGATTTTGGCGGTAATCGGTAGATATGGAGCTCATTTAATGATTGTGATATATTTGTGACGCAAAATAACTTTTAAAATGGTCCAGGAATTTCCGACCGTCTCCTTGGATTTTACCCAGTGCTGTAACCCGCAGTGTCTAACAATCGGGTTTATGTGTGAAACGCAGACGTTTTAAGAATGCGTGCGTGGATTAATTGCGAGTGTCGGGGAGCATGCATTCCGTGCGCGGGGAGAGTGACGTCAGCAGTGTTTTAATCCTCTCCCTCTCTCTCTCTCTCAGATCAATAATTATGACAACATTACTAGACCATTCGGTTAGTTATTTGCTTTTTTAACCCCCACCCCCTCCTCCCGTTTTGTTGCTATTGTTTTGTTTTTGTTTTGTTTGTTTTTGTTGTTATTTTGGTCTTTGTTGGTTTTGTTGCCTCTGACGTTTTGACAACAATTTGCCATCTTGCCATCGTAAATGTCTGTGTGATTATCATTTTATCTATAGGTAACACTCAAATAAGCATATTGCTTTTGTGTTTCCTGTACTTATTTGTTGAGCTTATGATTACGATGAATGAATAAAAAATTAAAAAATAATTTTTTTGTTTTGTTTAAACCAGCAGTGTAGCGTACACGTGACGCCGAAAGACACTGACGCCACGGGATTATCGTCTATTACGAATCTCGTAGATGACGGTGGATTGTTCCCACCACTATGCAATGCAATAGTACACACAGGCCATGCCAATTCAAAGCAAAAGCGTCTAAACAAAATCCAATGCAAGCAAATCAAATGAAATTCAAAGCAGTCAAATGATACTAATGAATTAAAGCGAAATAAATTTAAATCAAACCAGCCGAATCATTTATACTCGAACACAAGCAAAGACATACACACAGACATAGACATACACATAGACATACACATACATATAGACAAAGACATACACACAGACACAGACACACGTACAGACGCGCGCGCGCCCTCGCGCGTGCGTACACACACACATGCACGCAAACACACACACACACACACACACACACACACACACACACACACACACACACACACACACACACACACACACACACACACACACACCACACACACACACACACACACACACACACCAACCAAAGCCAAAAAACAAACCCATTCAACTCAAAACTGAAACCAGCCCCATTCACCCAACAGCAGATCAGGCCAAAGGAAACCATGCCCAAAAAAACAACAACACATTTTCCAACTCAAACAGAAAAGAAAAAAAACTACGCCAGCAAATGCCCAACACCAAAGCAAATTAGGACACGTAAACGTCGTGAGAATAAAGGTGCCACTGTAGATAGACAATGCAGCCCATGATGTTGTGGAGAGAAGAGGGAGGGGAAGTGATGAGCCGGGGGGGGGGGGGGGGGGGGGTAGAAAATGGTGGTGGTGGTGATGGTGGCTCGAATGTTTTCTGGCCTTATATATATATATCTATGATTCACTCTACCTTACTGAAAGGAGAAGGGGGGAGGGGGGGGGGGGGGGTATGGATTGAATATTTACTGGCCTTTATATATGATTCATTCTACCTTAATGAAAGGAGAAGGGGCGAATCGAATGTTTACTGGCCTTTTATATATGATTCACTCTACCTTATTGAAACGAGAAGACCCGCCTGTGTGTGTCGCATGTGTTGAGTTCTTTTTACTTCCAAACCTTTTTCTTCTTTTTTTTGCGTATGTAATCCACAGATTAGGTTTAACTGCATATTCGCTGAAATTATTAGCATAATTGTAAAGATGCCACTCCAGGTTTTATCATCGGTTTTGAGGAGGAGAGGTCTTTCAAATATTTCGGTATTAATCTGTCACTTTTAAGAAAGAGAAGATTTAACAGGATTGTATTGGATGAAATTGCAGAATAAAGTTAAGAAAAGTTAGCTGTGTTATTTCAAATATATTTGATTCATGTCTTCCTTTTTATTTTCGTAATTCAGTCAAATGTATTATATTCGGGTTTATCATTTTCATCGAATTGGAACTGGCAGTGTTTGATATTAAATCACGCCAATGAATTCCTAATGTATTTCGTTCTTATTATTACCAACACGGATGAGTGGGCTTTGAAACCGAAATATACATTTCTGATCCTGTGAAATAACCGCACGTGCTTAGTAATAATTATACTGACGGTTTTCCACTGGGTACCATATATTCTCTCCTCATTTACAGTATTACTTCATTCGAAGTCTCATACGTTGGGTACACGTGCATTTAGCTGTAACCTGCCACCTGCACTTTCGGCAGAATGACCGGGGTCTTGTGCGTGTTACTGCTGCAACACGGGGTGGAACGGATACCGAAATAGGAGTCAGCACAGAAAGTTGACCCTGGAGAAGAAAAAAATCTCCCGCAGCTTCTGCAGGGACTCGAACCCGCGACCTTCCGGTTCCTGGAGCCTAACATGTAACTTACCCACAACACAGGGAGTAGAGTCACCCTGTTTTCCTAGAGGTCGCCAAGGGTGACTGCGGCAACGTATAAAGTGGAGTCGCCCCAAAGGTCCCTGGGGTCACCAGGGGTGACTTACCCGCCACACAGGATAACTCCCTTTTCCAAGCTACCCCGAGGTCGCCATAGGCGACCCACTATAAGCAGCAAAGGAGGATTTGACGCTGTTCTTACCAGAGCGCCCGTGGGGTCGCCATAGGCGACTCACTATAAGCAGCAGCGCAGAAAAGTAATTGACGCCGTGCTTACCAGAGCGCCCGTGGGGTCGCCATAGGCGACTCACTATAAGCAGCAAAAAGAGGATTTAACGCTGTAATTACCAGAGCGCCCCTGGGGTCGCCATGGGTGACTTACCGGCAGCAAAGGAAGAAGTGATGCCCCGTTTTCCGAAGCGTCCCTGAGGTCGCCAAGAGGGCGCAGCTGTCGTCTGATGAAGGAATGACGTCACCATCAGCAGACACA
>JABMCL010002284.1:7500-17500 GCA_018857735.1 Alviniconcha marisindica | reverse complement strand
GTATCTATGTCTGTCTCTCTGTCTGTCTCTCTATCTGTCTGTCTGTCTCCGTCTCTCTGTCTCTGTCTCTGTCTCTGTCTCTGTCTCTGTCTCTGTCTCTGTCTCTCTCTCTCTCTCTCTCTCTCTCTCTCTCTCTCTCTCTCTCTCTCTGTTTCTTTCTCTCCTTACACTTCTTTAATTTACGCTGGAAAGATGATTGGTTACAGCTTCAACATTAGTTTGAACAGTGTACGCAATATTTTAGCGCGTTTTTTTTTGGGGGGGGGTGGGGTGGGGGGGGGTGCTTCTTCTTCTTCTTTCTCCTTCTCTTTCTTTCATTATTTCTTTCTTTCTTTCTTTCTTCTTCTTTCTTTCTTTCTTTCTTTTTTTCTTTTCTTTTTTTCTTTTTTCTTCTTCTTCTTCTTCTTCTTCTCCTTCTTCTTCTTCGTCTTCTTCGTCTTCTTCTCTTTTTCTTTTTCTTGATCTTAATGCACACCGGGCATCGCTGATTGCTACTCTGCATTATAGTTCTCACACGGTGCCAAAAAAAAACTCGCCAGATGTGCACCGTCTTTATGTGGAAAACAACTCATTCAAATTCTGCGTTGCCGCTCAAGGTTGCCTGGATTTCGTATTCCAAAGGCAGATGTGGAGTCGGCGGTTTAAAGTATTCAAAAACTCACTTGACGTGTCGTGTTGCTTTGGGTATTTTTCACCTCTGATACGTTATTTTCATCCTTAATTCCCGATTTTAGTTCGTTGCATATTTTTTTGTTTGTGTGTGTGGGAGTGGGGGAGGGAAGGTGTGGGGGGGGGGGGGGGTTGCTTCTGTTTACTCGTGGGAGGAGGTTGAGGTTGTGTGGGAATGGGCAAGGGGAGCAGGGTAGGGACGGGTACGAAGTATTAGCTGCAATGTGTGTGTGTGGGGTGTGTGTGTGTGTGTGTGTGTGTGGTGTGTGTGTGTGTGTGTGTGTGTGTGTGCGTGGGGCGTGTGTGTTTTATGCGTGTGTGCGTGTGTTTACAAATACTCTCATTTCTATTATTTTATTTATTTATTTTGATCATTTCATCTTTGAGAAGCGTATATTGCATTCGTAATTATTTTCGCGTGTGGAGAATGCCAGATCAAAATGCAAATTTCCGTGTGACGTTCGCCATACTCGCAACAGAATGACATTTTTCTTGACGAAATTTAAATTCATGTGTACGATTGTATTCTTTCCTCTTTCTATATATGCATATTTGCTCTTTTTTTCTTGCTTTTTTTCCTCCCCCCCCCCCCCCCCCCCCCCCCCCCCCCCCCCCCCCCCCCGTGTCTCTGTTTTCCTCAGTCTCTCTGTCTCTGTCTCTATCTCTGTCTGTCTCTCTGTCTGTCTCTCTCTGTGTCTCTCTGTGTCTCTGTCTCTCTCTGTCTCTGTGCCTCTGTCTCTGTGTCTCTGTCTCTGTCTCTCTGTCTCTGTCTCTGTCTCTCTCTCACTCTCTCAGTGTGTGTGTGTGTGTGTGTGTGTGTGTGTGTGTGTGTGTGTGTGTGTGTGTGTGTGTGTGTGTGTGTGTGTGTGTGTGTGTGTGTGTGTGTGTGTGTGTGTGTGTGTGTGTGTGTGTGTGTGTGTGTGTGTGTGTGTGTGTGTGTGTGTGTGTCTCTCTCTCTCTCTCTCTTTCTCTCTCTCTCTCTCTGTTCCTCCCTCCCTCCCTCCCTCCCCTCTCTCTCTCTTTCTTTTCTTTCTCGTTTCTATTGCAATGATCTGACCGTGTTTCGTTCTTTTATTTACATTTCACTTCAAATTAATAACTTTGTTTGCTCGGTTGTTTTTGGCTTGTTTTGCGGTTTTCTTTTGCTGTTCGTTTGCTTGGTTCCTGTTACTGTGTGTACGTTTGTTTCTTATTTGTTGCCCATCTACTTCGACGTGTTCGTTCATTAGCGCGTTTTTTCTTCTTCTTTTCTTCCCAGCGTTGTGCGAGGCTGGCGCAAACGTAGTGTGTGACATGAATGTTAAAGTGAATTATTGCTGTTGTGGAAAGGCTCGATTGCAGCGGATGACGTCACTACCGGTTGCCTCGCCTCATGGAACTGGGTACGTTTTGGAGTGAACAGAGCTCAAGTCAGTTATATTGTGATGTACCCCCTCCCCCCCACCAACCCCCCCCCCCACCCCCACCCCCCATCCCCCGTCCCCTCTCCAGCCACCTCCCCCACCCCTCACCCCCACCCCCTCCCCAACTGATTTTCCGCTCACATTTAAGTCTCCATGCTCGAACGGTCAGATTTCGAACCAGTCTGAAGACTGAAGTCTGAAGACTGTTTCGAAATCAGACCGAAATAGACTGGGCGTAAAATCTATTTCCGTTTCTTTTGCCATGATTCGACCTATTGATCCGATTGACTGATGGTTGGCTGATGGATTGGTAGACTGATTCATGACCCGATTGATGGTTGGTTGATGGATCGGTAGACTGATTGATGAATTGATTGAAGGAGCGATTGGCTACGAGCATTTTGTATAGAGCCTTGCTTTTGGCTCAAGGTGATTATAATTAATTCATTAAAAAAATATATATACAATGACTAAGAACTAGGTTCATGGAGCAAAAGTTCGCCCAATGAAGAACGGGCTTAAAGATGTACGCCACACAAACACAACAGAAAACCCGAATAGCGTACGGTAACTCCTACCTGGTATGCATGGTACTTAAGCTGGTGCACCTCTGGTGGAATAGACGATTTCCGGAAAATAACAGGCGAAGATAATTTGACAGTGTTTTCTTACTCCGGGAGAGTGAAGTCCCCTGAATGGAGGTGGCAGCGGAGAAGAGCCGATCTGCCACACTTTGAGATCTTCAGGCACGGACCTATTATAATTTGTACTAGACTACCAGCTGGGGAACCTACTATCCGATCTGCACGTTCCCCGCGAGCAGTGAGTGTTTGACCGGCATTTCTGATGCCTTTTCTGCCTTTGTTTACGGGTATCCGTCATCTTCCCAAAGTGCTCACTGTACCCCCAACAAAAGCGTGCCTACTCTGCGCTACACCCGCAGGCATGGACCTGTATATACAGGTCCATGCCCGAAGGCTCTTACCGAGTGCATTTCCCTGGATTTCTGAAGATCGTTTATTATATGTGAGCCGGTTTGGCCTAGCGGCGGCTCTTCTTTCTCTTCAAAAAGGTTGTGGTTTGTGGACACTGTCTTCTGACTTTGTCCATCCATCACTTCCTACTGAAACATTAAAATGGCTCTCATCGCTGCCCATCTTAATTCAGGAATCATTCTGGTGGTGACAGTGTAGCGATAGGTATATAATCTCCCTCTCCCCCCACCACCATACCCCCCTTGTCCCCGTCCCTAATAAGCCTTATGGTTTCTGTGGACGTTAAGCACCATGTTTACTAGGTGGAATTATACAATGAAACCTTCACAGAATTCCCTGTAATACAATGGGAAGCATAATTGAAAAACAGAGCCTGTCGTTCACAGTCAGTTGTTTATCATTATCTGTTTAAATTATATATGTCCGCTGTGTTCCGCTTTTCTTTTCCTCTCTCTCTCTCTCTCTCTCTCTCTCTCTCTCTCTCTCTCTCTCTCTCTCTCTCTCTCTCTCTCTCTCTCTCTCTTTTTCGGTACGTATTTTCAATTTAAAGTGACGTCAGGGGTGCTTGTTGCATTCTTTCTACCGTAATTCACTTTGTCTGTTATTGCTTGAGGTTGTGTTTCCTTTTCTTTCTTTCTTTCTTTCTTTCTTTCTTTCTTTCTTCTTCTTCTTCTTCTTCTTCTTCTTCTTCTTCTTCTTCTTCTTCTTCTTCTTCTTCTTCTTCTTCTTCTTCTTCTTCTTCTTTTGTTGTTCCTCCCGCCATGTACATCTTTTTTTCTGTTTGATTTTGTATCTGCTTATTCCATCCTGTTTCATTTCCTTCCATTCTGACTGTTTTTCTTTTCCCTTTCAGTTTTATTACCTTCGTTACGTTTTGTCTCTTGTTAGTATTTAGTTTTTAACTGATGTACATTTTTTCACATCTTTCTCTTTTCTCAATAATAGATGGAATCAAATTTTTTTCGTCACGAAGTCGAACTGAGCAGATTTGCGAAATGACACACAGATAACAAGAAGAAACTCTGAATGAAAGATGAGTTGGAAAGCCTAATTATGACGTTAACTTTGTGCCCGCTATTATGACGTTAACTTTATGCCCGCTAAACTATTTCATTCTCAGCGGGACGGCGTGTGCACGGTGTTTATTGGTTTGTTTTGTTAGCTTGCCTCACCTAAAACTTTGTTTAGTTCAAAAATCTGAAACAGAACGTTTAACCCCTTCACTGCCCAGCCTGTAAAATTTCTGGGCTGAAAGATGCACCGACCCGCCTACAAGCAGTGTATTTTCAGGTTCTATATTCCACTTCTACTTTCAGTGCTATGAGTTTTGATGAAAATCCTTTCACATGCCTTTGCGAAACTGGAAACCTTTCGTTTTCAAGTGACATCAGCAGTAGCTTGCGTTTCTTCTTCTTCTTCTTCTTCTTCTTCTTCTTCTTCTTCTTCTTCTTCTTTTTCTTCTTCTTCTTCTTCTTCTTCTTCTTCTTCTTCTTCTTCTTCTTCTTCTCCTTCTTCTCCTCCTTCTCCTCTTCCTTCTCCTCCTTCTCCTCTTCCTTCTTCTTCTTCTTCTTCTCCTCCTTCTCCTCTTCCTTCTTCTTCTTCTTCTTCTTCTTCTTCTTCTTCTTCTTCTTCTTCTTCTTCTTCTTCTTCTTCTTCTTCTCTTCCTTCTTCTCCTTCTTCTTCTTAAAAAAAAAACTCTTTCTTTTCATTAATTTCTCTTCTTTTTTTTTCTTGGGGGTTAGGGGTTGGGGTGCGTGTGTTGTGTGTGGGGGTGGGGGTGGGGTGGGGTGGGGGGTGGGGGGGGTGGGGGTGGGGGGGTTATCTAAAACAGAACGAGACTCAGAGCATCTGCACAAAATGATCAACCAAGGGAGTCAAAGGTCACAGTAACAGCGCTCCAAAGACGTCACACACACAGACGCAACAACAAAGACCTGAGTCGCCTACGACAACTCTCGCCTGGCACGCGTGGAAACACAAAGTACACAAAATCCACCAGAGGTGCACCAGCTTAAGTACCATGCATACCAGGTAGGAGTTACCGTACGCTATTCGGGTTTTCTGTTGTGTTTGTGTGACGTACGTCTTTAAGCCCGTTCTTCATTGGGCGAACTTTTGCTTCATGAACCTAGTTCGGGTTATTCGTCGAACCCGTAAAAAGTTCGGCGAACATAGTCGGTTCTTAATTGGGCGAACTTTTGCTTCGCGAACCAGTAGTTCGGGTTATTCGACCAGCGACGAAGCTATGTTCGGGGTCCAAAAAGCTTCGCTCAACATGTTCTGGGAATATTCGCCCGGTTCGGCGAATCTTGCTTCTGACTGGTTGAGAGAAAAAAGAGCTCTCCTATGGATGAGGAAGAAATAAAAATAAAAATTGGTAACGGTGTCAATACACAAATAATAATAATAGTAATAATAATAATAATGTACATTTCTCATCCGCTCATCAACGCCCTGAGCGCTCACATGATATCTAAAAAATATAAAAAAATACTAATAAAAGAAATAAAATATTTCACTCGCTTTGGAGGGAAATGACCTGTGGCAGCCGCAACCTTGTGTTTGGGACCCAGAATTATATAGCAGTTATTGAATTACCCTGTAAGGGATGATAAAAGTATATTGACTTGACGACTTGACTTTACCCTACAAGTAAATAGTTTAATTTAAATTTTGGATCACGCTGTCTGCTGCTCTTTTGCCACAAGTTCGGGCCGAAGCTTGAATCTTATTTTAAGCCAGTTAAGAAACGAAGTATAGTTCGTCGAACTGTCCGAAGTATGTTCGGTGAACTGACACTTCGCCCAATCAGGAACGGGCTTTAGACCGAATTATATTTCGTCGAACTGTCCGAAGTATGTTCGGTGAACTGACACTTCGCCCAATCAGGAACGGGCTTTAGACCGAATTATAGTTCGTCGAACTGTCCGAAGTATGTTCGGTGAACTGACACTTCGCCCAATCAGGAACGGGCTTTAGACCGAATTATAGTTCGTCGAACTGTCCGAAGTATGTTCGGTGAACTGACACTTCGCCCAATCAATTATTAGGAACGGGTTTTAGACCGCCATTTAACTCCCTTGTTGGTTGACATTGACCATCTCTTTGAAAAAGACGAGGATGCGTTCCGAGTTTTAATAAATTGCCGCAGTATTCACGAAATTGCATTATTAAACTAGGATACTGAGGACTAGTTGCGATAATTATTATTTGCTCCCTCAGATTTTGCTTGCTGAAGTTCGGAAAGCGTCGATCAGTTGTCGATGATGGATTAATTGAATATGGACATAATAATAATAATTTCCAGAGCGCCCATCTATCGCACATGGTGGGAGCATAGGGCACTTTACACCCCCACACACACCCCCACACACACGCACACATAAACACACACACGCACACACACACACACACACACACACACACACACACACACACACACACACACACACACACACACACACACACACACACACACACACACACACGCACGCACGCACGCACGCACGCACGCACGCACGCACACACGCACACACGTGTCGGACGAGGAGATAGGCGAGGCCGTAAGACAATAATTTCCTGGCATGAAGGCTCAGAAAGTGTTTGATTTTAGATAAAACTGAGAATTTTCTGGGAAATAATTTTACCGTACAAGAAGCAGTCTCAGGACTGAATCTGTAAAGGTTACTATACTGTCAATGGTCCGGCCTAGAATTTTGTGGTTGTCGACTTGGTGGTTGTTCAACTTCATTACCATCTTGTCTTTCGATGGAAATAGGTGTGCATTTCAAAGTCAAATTCCGTCTCTTTCGCCTGGTTGTTATAAGCATAAATTTGGTTTCATTTGGATGGAGAGACAGGGGACCGGGTTTAAACTCCGACCATTCTAACCGACTGTCGGCGCTCTCCTGTTTGGTCGGTCATCTTTTAAAGCCAAACTGAAGACCTTCCTCTTCTCACAGTATTCCCATCCTAACTAATATCAGCACCCAGTTTCTGCTACAGTCAGTGTGTGTGTGTGTGTGTGTGTGTGTGTGTGTGTGTGGTGTGGTGCGTGCGTGCGTGCGTGTCGTGGTGCGTGCGTGCGTGCGTGCGTGGTGTGCGTGCGTGCGTGCGTGCGGCGTGCGTGTGCGTGGTGCGTGGTGCGTGCGTGGTGCGTGCGTGGTGCGTGCGTGTGTGTGTGTGTGTGTGTGTGTGTGTGTGTTTGCAGTGCATTTTTATATATTTTTTTATATATTTTTTTATAGCACTTTATGTAAATTGTTTTGGTAGGACTATGCTCTACATGTGTATAGAATATCATATTTAGGTTAATATGTATCATGCGAGCGCTCAGGGCGTTGATGAGCGCATCATAAATGTACATTATTATTATCATTATTGTTATGACCCCGATAGCATTTTGATATTAGAGTTACCGCTGTGCGTTGTTGTGTCATCCGCAAAAGGGTTCACAACATGCTTTAATGGATAGACGGAGGTCGTTGATATAAACTAAAAAGGGTAATGGTCCAAGAACAGAACTCCGTGTTTGAGAGATCGTACGTCGGCTGTAGATGCATTCAAGTGCATATTTCGCTTTCTGTCTGTCAGAAATGATGCAAATTGAGTAGTGTTTCAAAGAAGGAAGTCATGATCTGTTATATCAATTTGTTATTATTATTTAGATTGGAAGTAGAGAGAGAGAGAGAGAGAGAGAGAGAGAGAGAGAGAGAGAGAGAGAGAGAGAGAGAGAGAGAGAGAGAGAGAAGAACAGACAGACAGAGACAGACAGACAGACAGACAGACAGACAGACAGACAGGACAGACAGACAGACAGAGACAGAGAGAGACAGAGGGACAGACAGACAGACACAGAGAGACACAGACAGACAGACAGACAGACATGGAGAGAGACAGAGAGAAAACAAAACAATTAAAGAGAGCAGACAAAGAGAAAACAGCTGCAAACATAAAATACAACACACACACACACACACACACACACACACACACACACACACACACACACACACACACACACACACACACACACACACACACACACACACACACACACACACACACACACACACACACACACACACACACACACACACACACACACACACACACACACACACACACACACACAAATGCAAGAACAATCTAAATGCAAGCACAAGAGCTCACGAAAGAAGAACGACAGAAGACTAGAAAAACAGCTACAATGACAACCACACACAAACAGAGGAATAAGGAAGCGTAGAAAAAACAGAACAAAGGGAAAAAAGAAGAGAGAGAGAGAGAGAGAGAGAGAGAGAGAGAGAGAGAGAGAGAGAGAGAGAGAGAGAGAGACGGATCGGGTGAGAAGGGGAGTGGATGCACAGGAGAGGCTAAAACATGTAAATTTCCAGACAAAGATTCAGTTGGCAGAAATCGGCAGACAAGTTAAATCACCGATCATGAACACCACCTTTCAAGACAACCCACCTCCTTCCGCTCTCATTGAAAAATAAAAAATGAAAATAAAAAATAAAGAAGAAGAAGAAAAAGAAGAAGAAAAGGAATTTCAGATCAACATGTGGTCCCCGATCACCCCTATTTTCCCCCTTCACATTTTATAAAAAATATCATGGTTATGTGCTGCTCACCTTCCCACCCTCTGTCTGTGTGTGTGTGTGTGTGTTTTTGGTTTTTGGTTTTGGTTTTTGGTTGGTTTGGGGTGTTTTTGTTTGTTTTGTTTGTGGGGGGTGGGGGTGGGGGTGGGGGTGGGGGTGTGTGTTTTGTTTTGGGCGGTTGAAAATTCCCTTTTTTCTTTTCTTTTTCTTTTTTTTTTTCTTTTCTTTTACAAAAAAAAACAAATTTAATTTTCCCCTTTTCCAATTTTTTCACACCAACACACCACAATTATATATATATATATATTATCCCCCTCCACACGTGGCCAGAATTTAGAACTATGAGTCAACGCGTGGAAGAGAAAATCGAATAACAGAGACCCCGATGAGTGCTGTGTGTAAGGTTTCTACAACGTTTCTAACGACGATGAGAATTTTGGCGAACAAAAATTTCGCAGATGAAAATCGTTCTGAACTCCAAAGCCCCCCTCCCATGAGCCTCTCTCTGTCTCTGTCTGTCTCTGTCTGTCTCTGTGTCTCTCTGTGTGTCTCTGTGTCTGTCTGTCTCTGTCTCTCTGTCTCTCTGTCTCTGTTTCTGTCTCTGTCTCTGTCTCTCTCTATCTGTCTCTCTGTCTCTGTTTCTGTCTCTGTCTCTCTCTGTCTCTCTCTCTCTTTCTCTCCCTCTCCCCCTCCCCTTTTCCCCCCCCCCCCTCCCCCTCTCTCTCTCTCTCTCCCCCCCCATTCTATGCTTTTCTTCGAACGTGGCGGTTCTGCGAATTCGATCTTCTCCTTGACATTTGGACTAGCTTGGTTGCTGAACTTGTATGTGCTGTATATACTGACTCACGTGAATAAGGGAAAAAGTCGTAATAAAAAAAAGTCGTAATAATTTTGTTGCTGTTCGACGATCTTTTAGATATCATACTGGCTCGGTTGTTTCCTGGATCGGATTTTTTTGTTTGTTTTTATTTATCAATTTATTTATTTATTTATTTATTTATTTATTTATTTATCTATTCATTTAATTATTTATCGTTGTGCCGTTTCAGGAAACTACGACCATAGTTTTCATGGAATTCACCTGATATCTTGACGTATTCTGTCTTGTTTTTAGCGTGCTTGTTAACAGCACCTCTTTTTTTTTCTTTCTTTCTTTCTTTTTTAGCACTGTTACACATTAGTGGTCTTTCTCTTCGAGCGCTCCATGTTGTGCATTATTATTATTATTGATCGCTTTTATATAGCGCTATTCTCCGCTTTCGAGCAGACTCAATGCGCTCAATGTGATTCTACATGAGTGAATAGCTTTTTTATAGCGCGTTTTTGAATATCC
>JABMCL010000439.1:40000-44330 GCA_018857735.1 Alviniconcha marisindica | reverse complement strand
GCCGTCTTTTTCGGTACCCGTTACCGCAGAAGCACGTAAACGATCCCGGTCATTCAGCCAAACGTGAGCGCAGGTGGCCGGTTACAGCTAAACACGCTTACACTGACCCTCCCTTCGTGGCTTTGAATGAAGTGACACTGCAGACTGGTGCATGGCTGAACGGTGTCCACAGAACGTGCGCCGAGACGGCAGCAGTTTCACGTGGCACCAGCCATGCAACAACGAGAGAGCGCTACCAGCACACCACTTCCGTGGATATTAATAATACGCGCTATAAGAGAATACAGTCACTCATTCAGAATCCCACGCGACACGTGCGCAGTGAGCCTGTTCGAGAGCAGAGGATTGCGCTGTATAAAAGCTACGACTACTACTGCTACTACTACTACTACTACTACAACTACTACAACTACTACTACTACTACTACTACTACTACTACTACTACTACTACTGGTAAGCGGAAGGACCTCGGGTCGATACCGACTTTGTCCGTCACTTCCTACTGAAACATTAAAATGGCTCTCATCGCTGCCCATCTTAATGCAGGAGTCATTCTGGTGATGACAGTGCAGCGATAGGTATATAATCTCCCTCTTCCCCCACCTCCCCCCCCCCCCCTTTCTCCCCGTCCCTAATAAGCCTGATGGTTTCTGTGGACGTTAAGCACCATGTTTACTTACTTACCACTACTGCTACTACTAATTTGTGTATATCAATATTGTACGTGTTTTTGTTGTCATTTGTTTTTGTTTGATCGTAAAACGTACGCGCCTTAGGATCACGTAAGAAAGGGTGCTCTAAGAAAGACCCCGTCATTACAGTTATCATTTCACAATCAACACACAAGGGAGTTAGCACAAGGGAGTTAATTAGCGCTCGACAGACGTAACACAAGGGCATGCCAGGTGAGAGTTACCGTAGGCGACTCAGGTCTTTGTTGTTGTACTTGTGCTACGTAGTTCACGCGCTAATTAACTCCCTTGTGTGTTGATTGTGCACGAGCGCTCTGGGCCTTGTTCTCTTCATAATTATTGTTCATAATTATCGATTGGCATTGATTTTCCCAATGATCATATATATATATATATATATTATATATATATATATATATATATATATATTATATATAATATATATTATCACACACACACATCTATCTAATCTATCATCTATCTATCTATCTATTATCTATTCTCTCATCATCTCTCTCTCTCTCTCTCTATATATATATATATATATATATATATATATATTTTTTTTTTTTTTTTTTAACTGTTTCAAGGACAGGTATTCGTGCCTAACCTTTATTCTTGTGTAATAAAGTTCAATCAATCAATCAATCAATCAATCAATCTGTTTCATGTTTACCATTTCACAAGTCACAGTTACCGCTACCGCAGTACAGTGGGTGTCTTTCTGCGATCATGACAGCAGGGAATCCGCAAGGGACAACAGCGACAAAAAGAAAAAGGAGTGACTGACCCCTTAAACCGCTTTTCTATAAAGGGCGGTTGTTGTCCGCTAAAACTTCCGATGTAAACGATAACACATTGCAGTGCCTTTGTGAATGCTGTGTAGCCAAAGCACTCTAATTGCCCAGCGCACGAAGACAGCGAAGCAAAGTCCCGCCAAACGTTTCGTCCCACACAGTTTCGGTTGCCATAATTGGCTGCTCAAAGGTTATAGCCATTGCGTCGGCTGGAGAGAGAGAGAAAAAAAGAAAAAGAAAAAACAAAAAAAAACACGAAGGAGAGCGAGGAACAAGGCCGGGGTTGTTTGCTTGACATACGGTGGGTGTTGGCCTTTGACCACAGAAAGTAGCCTACGTTAGTGAAAAGCAGGGTACGTTTGTGAAAAGCAGGGTACGTTTGTGAAAAGTAGAGGTACATTTGGGAACAGTAAGGCACGTTTGTAAAAAGTAGGGTAGGTTACGTTTGTGAAAAGTAGAGGTACATTTGGGAACAGTAGGGCACGTTTGTGAAAAGGAGGGTAGGATACGTTTGTGAAAAGTAGGGTACGTTTGTAAAAAGCAGGGTACGTTTGTGAAATTCAGAGGTACATTTGGGAACAGTAGGGCACGTCTGTAAAAGGTAGGGTACGTTTGTAAAAAGTAGGGTACGTTTGTGAAAAGCAGGGCACGTTTGTGAAAAGCAGGGCACGTTTGTGCCCAAACTAGTACACGGGTTCGGCGTACCCTGAAATCCGCCGCGCTTGCTTGCTGACGTTATAGTGTCCGTGGTAAAACAATCTCTCTCTTCCAACGGCACACCCTCCCCCGCCCCCTCCCCGTCTCTTTCCCATTTAAGTCAGTCACCCATTTCACGTGGACACCCGCCCGCTCAGGCCGACGATTACCAAGAAGGCAAGAAGCTAACCTTTTGTCAGAGCAGGCAAAAACAACAACAACAAACAACACCCACCCCCCACCCCTCCACCACCACCCCACCCCCAGTCCCCCCACCGCCCCACTCCCTCAAAGAAACCGGCCCTCCGCCGCCGCCGGACGGCAGCTCCAGTCCAGCAGGGCGGGTGACGGCGGCACGGCCCGGCAAATCGGTGCCAGCCAAACAAAGCTCGGCTGCCGGCCGCGGGGACTTCTAGGGGGGGGAGGGGGTGGGGGGGGGGGGTGCACGGCGCCAGTCCCTCAGCCGGCTGCGGCCAGACTCAAAGCCGGCCGTCCCAGGGTCCGATCCGCAAACACCGACTCTCGGCCACCGCTCCGCTGTCCGCCGCGGAGGCCCCAGCTTCACAGCCGCTCGCCACGCCACGCCCCGGCGACCGTGCGAACTCCAAGCCCCGGTGACCGCAGCCTTCCTCCGACCACTGCCGTAACTGGTTACGCTACACGGGTCTCCTTCCTCCGACCGCTGCCGTAACTGGTTACGCTACACGGGTCTCCTTCCTCCGACCGCTGCCGTAACTGGTTACGCTACACGGGTCTCCTTCCTCCGACCGCTGCCGTAACTGGTTACGCTACACGGGTCTCCTTCCTCCGACCGCTGCCGTAACTGGTTACGCTACACGGGTCTCCTTCCTCCGACCGCTGCCGTAACTGGTTACGCTACACGGGTCTCCTTCCTCCGACCGCTGCCGTAACTGGTCACGCTACGGGTCTCCTTCCTCCGACCGCTGCCGTAACTGGTCACGCTACGGGTCTCCTTCCTCCGACCGCTGCCGTAACTGGTCACGCTACGGGTCTCCTTCCTCCGACCGCTGCCGTAACTGGTCCCCCGGGCTCCTTCCTCCGACCGCTGCCGTAACTGGTCACGCTACGGGTCTCCTTCCCCCGACCACTGCCGTAACTGGGCACGCTACGGGGCTCCTTCCTCCCCACTGCCGGGAAAAATGGTCACGCTACGGCCCTTCTCCGACCCCGCCCTAACTGGTCACGCCACGGGCCCTTCCTCCGACCACTGCCGTAACTGGTCACGCTACGGGCTCCTTCCTCCGACCACGCCGTAACTGGTCACGCTACAGGCTCCTTTCCCCCGACCACTGCCGTAACTGGTCACGCTACACAGGCCCTTCCTCCGACCACGCCGTAACGGTCACGCTACGGGTCTCCTTCCTCCGACCACTGCCGTAACTGGTCACGCTACGGGTCTCCTTCCCCCACCACTGCCGTAACGGGCACGCTCGGGCCCCCTTTCCCCCGACCACTGCCTAACTGGTTACGCTACACGGGCCCCCTTTCCCCCGACCACTGCCGAACTGGGTTTCGCTAACGGGCCCCCTTTCCCCCCCCCCGTAACTGGTTACCACCGGGCCTCCTTCCTCCCCACCCCTAACTGGTCACGCTACACGGGCCTCCTTCCTCCGACCACTGCCGTAACTGGTCACGCTACACGGGTCTCCTTCCTCCGACCACTGCCGTAACTGGTCACGTCGGGGCTCCCTTTCCCCCGACCACTGCCAACTGGTCACGCACACGGGTCTCCTTCCTCCGACCCTGCCGAATGGTCACGCTACGGGCCCTTCCTCCGACCCTGCCGTAACTGGTCACGCTACGGGTCTCCTTCCTCCGACCCTGGCTTTACGCTACGGGTCTCCTTCCCCCGACCCTGCCGTAACTGGTCACGCTACGGGTCTCCTTCCTCCGACCCGCCGTAACTGGTCACGCTACGGGTTCCTTTCCCCCGACCCTGCCGTAACTGGTCACGCTACGGGTCTCCTTCCTCCGACCACTGCCAACTGGATACGGGCCCCTTTCCCCCGACCACTGCCGAAATGGTACGCAGGGTCTCCTTCCTCCGACCACTGCCGTAACTTACGCTCGGGGCTCCTTTCCGACCACTGCCGTAACCCCGGGGGTCACGCTACGGGTCTCCT
>JABMCL010000439.1:32500-35000 GCA_018857735.1 Alviniconcha marisindica | reverse complement strand
GTGTGTGTGGTGTGTGGTGCGGACGGTGTGTTGTGGGCGTGCGTGGGTGGGGGTGCGTGTGTGTGGTGTGTGTGTGGTGTGTGTGTGTGTGTGGTGTTTTCGTGTGGGGGGCCCCATGATGTGTGTGTGTGTGTGTGTGGTGTGTGTGTGTGTGTGGTTGTGGTGTGTGTTGTGGTAAGGGCTGGTGTGTGGTGTATGTGGGTGTGTGTGTGTGGTGTGTGTGTGTGTGGTGCTGTGGTGTGTGTGTGTGTGTGTGGTGTGTGTTTGTGTGTGGGGCGGGGTTGTGTGTGGGGCGGGGGGCGTGCGTGGGGCGTGCGTGGTGTGTGGTGTGGTTTTTGGTGTGTGTGTGTGTGTGGTGTAGTGGTGGTGGTGGTACTGTGTGCGGGGCGTGGGGCGTGGGGCGTGCTGGGGGGCGGCGGCGTGCGTGGGGGTGGTGGTGTGTGGTGGTGGGGGTTTGGTGCGTGGTGGTGTGTGTGTGTGTTGTGTGTGTGTGTGTGTGGGGGGTGTGTGTGTGTTTGGGGGTGTGTGTGTGTGTGTGTGTGTGTGTGTGTTTTTGTGGGTGTGTGTGTGTGGTGTGCGCGCCCCCGCCCATTTGATGTGTGGGGTGTGTGGGGTGTGTGTGTGTGTGTGTGTGTGTGTGTGTGTGTGTGTACGCAGGAAGAGAGTAGTAAAAGAAATCAGTAGAAGCGCAGTGACGCGTTGTAAAATGATAGAAAATCTGCTAACACACACACAACCACACAAACCACCACCACCCCACGCACCACGCACGCACGCACGCACGCACGAAACGAAACGCACCACGCACCACCACCACACACACAGGGGAGACACCCCTCAATATTACAGGGAAAGGATCCCACCTTCCTGGTCCAACAGGGAGGGGGATTCACGCCGCAAATCTTGCATGAAAACCCAAAGGAAGGCAACGGGGGAAGATGGGAACGCCGCTGTTAAACCCACACACACCCCTTTTCCCTCCCCCCCCCCCCCCTCCTTTTTTCCTCTTTTCCACACACACACACACACACACACACACACACACACACACAAACACAACAACACACACCCCCTCTTCGCTCACACACCCCCAAAACCCCCCCCCTTTCCCCTCTCCCCCTCTCTCCTCTCTCCTCTCCTCCTCACAACACCACCACACACACACACACACACACACACACCCCACACACACAAAACACACCTCTCTCTCTCTCGCTCACACACACACACACTCTCTCTCTCTCTCTCCCCTCTTCTCTCTCTCCTCTCTCTCTCTCTCTCTCTCTCTCTCTCTCCTCTCCCCACACACACACACACACACACACACACTCACACACACACTCACACACTCACACACACACACACACACACACACACACACACACTCTCTCTCTCTCTGTCTCTGTCCCCTGTCTCCCCCTCTCTCTCTCTCTCTCCTCCCCTCTCTCTCTCTCTCACACACACACACACACACACCACACACACACCACACACACACACACACACACACACACACAACACACACACCACACGTCCAGCACAAAGGAGTTACGAGTAGCAGAAGCTCAAACAAGAAAGAACCACTTGAGCTAGGCCCGAGTGGCTGGAAGGATTTGACAGCTTTCCGTCGGGGGGACTTGTCGTGGCCGCTTTGACCTCTCCCACTGGCTCCCGTCTGTACTTACGTTTGTATACGACACGCGTCGTGTGTGTACACTCCAAGTCATGACGCGCAATAGCAGGCAAACACCTACCTACCAGTACCTACCCCAAGGACAAGAAACGAAAATGGAAAATAATCAGCTGTCAAAACATGTCCCCCCCCCAAACCCACCCCCCACCCCTCCCACCCCCAACCCCGACCCCCTACCACCCCAGCCGCAAATCGGTGATTTTTCCTTCTTCTCTTTGTGTCTCGGTGTTTGCATCTTTAACTTGAGAGAACCTATTTGTCACTATCACATCATCAGTTACAATCTGCAGGTTCGAGGAACAACAAAAGCCGAGTGGGTTAATATTAGATAAATAGATATATATATATATATATATAGAGAGAGAGAGAGAGAGAGAGAGAGAGAGAGAGAGAGAGAGAGAGAGAGAGAGAGAGAGAGAGAGACAGAGACAGAGACAGAGACAGAAAAAGAGAGACAGAGAGAGACACAGAGAGAGACAAAGAGAGAGAGAGAGATAAGACAGATAATACTATATTACACAAGGGTAAAGATTTAAGCACAAGTCGCCTTTTTTTGTGCAAATCTGTCCCTGATGACAAACACAGCAACACTCAATACATCAAACAAGAATACAATTAATTATGCGGGGGGGGGGCGGCGACGGCTTAAAAACACAATAAAAACTAATTTCTGTCTAAAACTTAACTTCACAATATACAAACAGAGCAATAACAAAGCAAAGTAAGACAAATTCCAAACAAATTTTCAGGAGAGAGAGACAGAACTCGAACTCGAAAACTTTATTTTACAAGGACTGTAGTTTAGGT
>JABMCL010000439.1:22500-30000 GCA_018857735.1 Alviniconcha marisindica | reverse complement strand
ACTGTTTTGATGTGACTTTCCCATCACACTGTTTTTACGTGACTTTCCCATCACACTGTTTTTACGTGACTTTCCACTGTTTTTACGTGACTTTCCCTTCACACTGTTTTTACGTCGACTTTCCCGTCACACAGTTTTTACACTGTTTTGATGTGACTTTCCCATCACACTGTTTTTACGTGACTTTCCCATCACACTGTTTTTACGTGACTTTCCCGTCACACAGTTTTTACACTGTTTTGATGTGACTTTCCCATCACACTGTTTTTACGTGACTTTCCCATCACACTGTTTTTACGTGATTTTCCCATCACACTGTTTTTACAGTTTTTATGTGACTTTCCCATCATGTGTTTTTACAATGTCTTTACGCGACTTTCCCATCACAGTTTTTACGTGACTTTCCCATCACACTGTTTTTACGTGACTTTCCCATCACACTGTTTTTACGTGACTTTCCCGTCACACAGTTTTTACACTGTTTTGATGTGACTTTCCCATCACACTGTTTTTAGTTTTTATGGGACTTTCCCATCACACTGTTTTTACACTGTCTTTACGTGACTTTCCCTTCACACTGTTTTTACGCGACTTTCCCATCACGCTGTTTTTACAGTTTTTACGTGACTTTCCCATCACACTGTTTTTACGTGACTTTCCCATCACACTGTTTTTACGTGACTTTCCCTTCACGCTGTTTTTACGCGACTCTCCCATCACACTGTTTCTACGTGACCCCGACGACACAGTCTCCACCGCGGAGGTGAAATCAGTCGGTAAATGGATCTGAACACCCTGTCAGCCGCACTAGGTTACCGACGGGATGGACAAACAGCACCAGCAGTCAACCGATACACAGTCAAACTCGTCTTAGGCCTAAAACTACACTCAGCCAGGCTCCACAAACTCGTGCCAAACCCAAGCCAAGAAGAAGAAGGGGGAAAAGGAGGAAGAGGAGGAGGAGGAGGAGGAGGAGGAACAAAAGAAGAACTTGGAAGAAGTGGGAGAAGCCATTCTATGACAAGAAGCAGATCATTATGATGACGACGACCACGACGACGGCGACGACGAAAAAGAAGAAGAAGAAGAAGAAGATGAAGATAATAATGAAGATGAAGAAGATGCAGAAGATGAGAAGGAAGAAGAAGAAGAAGAAGAAGATGATGATGATGATGATGATGATGTTGAAGCAGAAGAAGAAGTAGTACAAAAAGAAGAAGAAGAAGAAGAAGAAGATGATTGATGATGATGATGATGATGATGATGATGATGATGAAGCAGAAGAAGAAGTAGTACAAAAAGATGAAGAAGAAGAAGAAGAAGAAGAAGAAGAAGAAGAAGAAGATGATGATGATGATGATGATGGTGATGTTGAAGCAGAAGAAGAAGTAGTACAAGAAGAAGAAGATGATGATGATGATGCAGAAGAAGAATACAAAGAAGAAACAAGAAAAAAGAAGAAGAAGAAGAAGAAGAAGAAGAAGAAGAAGAAGACAAGAAGAAGAAGAAGAAGAAGAAGAAGAAGAAGAAGAAGAAGAAGACACTGTACAGGATTGGCCTGCTGACTCAAGAGTACACCTTAATGAGCCAAATGCGCGGAAGACGTGTGTGCTCATTACCACAACCCTCCAACGGACCGCGGCAATGCACACACACACACACACACACACACACACACACACACACACACACACACACACACACACACACACACACTAGACACACGCCGTCATTAGCCAACCCCGCTCTCTTTGCACGTTCAACGCGGTGAAAGCTCCCCTGTCCCACATTCTCACACAATTAGTGCCGCGCTTCAAACTTCGGCGGCGTCCACACCACCACCCCCACCACCACCGCACCCTCCCCCCGCCCCGACCCCCCTTCCTCTGCAAACAGCCACCACTTCGTAGTCGGCAAGACAACCTGTCTCTTAAGTCTTCTCTCCGCGGGACTGCACTGAGACAGAGAATGAGGACAGTGACTGCACTGAGACAGAGAATGAGGACAGTGACTGCACTGAGACAGAGGATGAGGACAGTGACTGCACTGAGACAGAGGATGAGGACAGTGACTGCACGGAGACAGAGGATGACGCAGGAGACTGGGAATGGGGCAGGGAAAGAGTGCACTGAGACAGGGGATGGACGAGGACAGAGAAAAATGGGGAAAACAGGAGACTGCAGAGAGACAGAGGTGGAGGAGGAGGCAGGAGAGAGAATGAGGAGGAAGCAGGAGACTGCAGAGAGACAGAGGTGGAGGAGGAGGCAGGAGAGAGAATGAGGAGGAAGCAGGAGACTGCAGAGAGACAGAGGTGGAGGAGGAGGCAGGAGAGAGAATGAAGAGGACAGGACTGCAGGAGACAGAGAATGAGGAGGACTGCACTGAAAAGAGAATGAGGAGACAGGAGACTGCAGAGAGACAGAGGATGAGGCAGGAGACTGCAGGAGACAGAGGAGGGGGAAACAGGAGAGAGAATGAGGAAGAGGCAGGAGACTGCAGAGAGACAGAGACAGGGGAAACAGGAAACAGAACAGACGACAGGCAGGCAAACAGGACAGACGACAGCAACGGGAGAAAAGAGGGAGAGGGGACAGGGGAAACGAACTGAAACAGAATTGGCGCAAGTCGAACTGCAGTTGACCTCCGAGGTGGGACAGGTGACGCAGGAGACAGAGGACGAGACAGACAGACTGGGAAATGAGCGGGCCCGAGGAGAGACTGGAGCTGGACTGAGGGGGACGACACAATGGAGACAGAATGAGAAGAGGACAGGACTGCACAGAGACAGAGGTGAGAGGAGGCGTGCAAGAGACAGAGGAGGAACAAGACTGCAAGAGCAGAGGTGGAGGAGGGGCGGGGAGAATGGGGGAAAGGGGAGACTGCAAATGACAGGGATGGAAGGAGGCGGGAGAGAATGAAGAGGAGGAGGAGGCAGGAGAGAGAAGAGGAGGCAGGAGAGAGAATGAGGAGGAGGCAGGAGACTGCAGAGAGACAGAGGAGGAGGCAGGAGACTGCAGAGAGACAGAGGAGGAGGAGGAGGCAGGAGAGAGAATGAGGAAGAGGCAGGAGACTGCAGAGAGACACACAGCCAGAGAAACAAACAGACGACAGGCAGGCAAACAGACAGACAGACAGACAGCTAGACAGGCCGAGACACAGCCAGGGGCAGAGCCGGCGACAGGGCGGAAAGACGAAGCTGAAACAGCCCTAATTTCCTGGCTGCCAAGTTCGTTAACTGCAGTTACCTCCCCTTGCAGGTGGCGACACCGGGTCGACGCGGGAGCGAGACGAGAGACGACGAGACGAGACGCGAGACGGGCAGACAAGAGACGAGGCCCGAGTGAGAGACTGGAGCTGGTTACTGTAGGGGGACCTTTGACTCAACAAACTCGCCGACAACCCCTAGAACACCCCCCCCCCCCCCCTTCCCCACCCACCACCCCGACCCCGACCACCCCGACCCCCCTGCACAAACACAGCGAGCAAAGAAAGGGACGTCTCTTGCCTGTCCGCAACAGACACAGACAGCGCGGGCAACAAACGGATCTTGTCCTTTTTTAAAGTCGGGGGGGGGGGGGGGGGGGGGGGGGGGGGAAGGGAGGAAAAAAAAGGGGGGAGGGGGGTAAAAAGGCTGCACAAAATGACGCAGGACTGTGACCCCCCCCCCGCCCCCCTTTCCCCCTACCCCCTACACCCCGAAACAAGAGGTAGGAGAAATAGAACCCAACATCTTCTTGTCGGAGAAGAGAAGAACCACCCATACTTCTGTCAAAGAAGCAGAAGAAGAAGAAGAAGAAGAACTCAGCACCCTTTTGAAAGAGAAGAAGAAAAACTACACATCGGTTTTCTGAAGAAGAAGAGGAAAAAGAGGACGAAGAAGTAGAAGAATAAAACTCTTTTGCAACAACCAAAAAGAAGAAAGAAAAAAAGAAAGAAAGAAAGAAAGAAAGAAAGAAAGAAAACTAGACATACTTTTGCCAAGGAAGAAAACGGGGGCTAGGAAGAACAGTAGAAGAATCAAGCATCTGTTTTGCCAAAGGAGAAGAGAAACCAAACGTCTTTTTGCCAAAGAAGAAGAGAAACCAAACATCTTTTTGCCAAAGGAGAAGAGAAACCAAACATCTTTTTGCCAAAGGAGAAGAGAAACCAAACATCTTTTTGCCAAAGGAGAAGAGAAACCAAACGTCTTTTTGCCAAAGGAGAAGAGAAACCAACATCTTTTTGCCAAAGGAGAAGAGAAACCAAACATCTTTTTGCCAAAGGAGAAGAGAAACCAAACATCTTTTTGCCAAAGGGGAAGAGAAACCAAACATATTTTTGCCAAAGGAGAAGAGAAACCAAACATCTTTTTGCCAAAGGAGAAGAGAAACCAAACATCTTTTTGCCAAAGGGGAAGAGAAACCAAACATATTTTTGCCAAAGGAGAAGAGAAACCAAACATCTTTTTGCCAAAGGAGAAGAGAAACCAAACGTCTTTTTGCCAAAGGAGAAGAGAAACCAAACATCTTTTTGCCAAAGAAGGAGAAGAAGAGGTCGAGGACGGAAGTAGAAGAATCAAGCATCTTTTTGCCGAAGAACGAAAATCAAACACCTTTTGGGTCGAAGAAGAAGCTAAAAAGCTAGAAGACCCAAACATCCATTTTGCTGGTGAACGGAGAGGGGGGTAGGGGTGGGATGTCCGACGTGAAAGCAAACGTCATGCTGTCGTTATCTTCTTCCCTATGACTCAACACAAAAGCACAGTACAGATGTACCGACTATAACGTAGTTCTGCAATATCTATCGAGAGAGAGAGAGAGAGAGAGAGAGAGAGAGAGAGAGAGAGAGAGAGAGAGAGAGAGGCAAATAACCGAAGTCCAAGCATGTCTTGTATAAAAACGTTTACGCCAAATTTTCGCCCATCGTGGGGCTTTTTTCAAGGTCTACTCGGTCGGCTAGACTGAATCATTTGTGTAGACGAGGCCGTAAAGAGGCCTTTCGGCCAATGTAGAAATTACAAACAGTCTGCATCGAAACAGCAATCATTTACGATCCACAGCCACGAGGAGAACAAACGCCGGACACGAGCAGTACACACACACGGAAGACGGAAGGAGATTGGCAGAGGGAAGTAAGGTGGGGCGCGGAGGGGGGGGGGGGGGGGGGGGGGGGGGGGGGGGGGGGGGGGGGGGGGCGGAGGGGGGGGGGGGGGAAGACAAAAAACAAGTCATGGATTTAAAGCGGACGTTAATCTGTGTGGGCGAGCATACCAGCACATTCAGGCTGAGACAGCTTGCAGCTCAGAGAACCTCCCTTTCCGCTTCCGAACTTAATTTATGCACACGACCCCGGGGGCAGATTAACACACCGGCTGCTGATCGACTGATCGATCTGTATCGGCTGAAAGTGCTTTACCCTGCAAGTTTTCGTCTGCTCCAAGTTTTCCTTACGCTCCTCAAAAACCACAGAAAAAGTCGCCCCCAAGACAGGCGGCTCAAATCCCAGCATGAACTAACTCCCAAGCAACTAATGCCGGCACGTTCGGACACTGTCAGATCACTGGCCTTAACTCCGTGGTAACTAACGTTCAGACAGTATCAGCGTTAACCCCCAGGTAACTGACGCCCACACATTCGGACACTATCAGATCATTGGAGTGAACTCACAGGTATCTGACGCCCACACGTTCGCACGCTATCAGATCACCGGACCGCGGAGTTAACTCTCTCCGGTATCTAATGCCCACACATTAGGATAATTTCAGATCACTGGAGTTAACTCCCAGGTATCCAACGCCCACACATTCGGACAATTTCAGATCACTGGAGTTAACTCCCAGGTATCCAACGCCCACACATTCGGACAATTTCAGATCACTGGAGTTAACTCCCAGGTATCCAACGCCCACACATTCGGACAATTTCAGATCACTGGAGTTAACTCCCAGGATCTAACGCCCACACATTCGGACAATTTCAGATCACTGGAGTTAACTCCCAGGTATGTAACGCCCACATATTCGGACACTTTCAGATCACCGGAGTTAACTCCCAGGTATCTAACGCCCACTCATTCGGACCCTTTCAGTCAATTGATTTAACTCCCCCGGGGGAGATTAACGCCCGGCTCTTCGGACGATTTCGGAAAGTCCCCCTGCAGTTTTCTCCCAAGTTTCCTTACGCCCAAAAACCAAAAATTCGGACAGGCGGTCAGATCACTAGAGAATAACTCCCAGGTAATCTAATGCCGGCACGTTCGGAAAACTTTCAGATCACTGGCCTTAACTCCGTGGTAACTAACGTTCGGAAAAGTTTCAGCCGGGTTAACTCCCAGGTAACTGACGCCCACACATTCGGAAAACTTTCAGATCATTGGAGTGAACTCCCAGGTATCCAACGCCCACACGTTCGCACAATTTCAGATCCCCTGGAGTTAACTCCCGGATCTAACGCCCACACATTAGGACAATTTCAGATCACTGGAGTTAACTCCCAGGTATGTAACGCCCACACATTCGGACACTTTCAGATCACCGGAGTTAACTCCCAGGTATCTAACGCCCACTCATTCGGACACTTTCAGATCATTGGAGTTAACTCACGGGTATTTAACGCCCACACATTCGGACAATTTCAGATCACTGGAGTTAACTCCCAGGTATCTAACGCCCACACATTCGGACAATTTCAGATCACTGGAGTTAACTCCCAGGTATCTAACGCCCACACATTCGGACAATTTCAGATCACTGGAGTTAACTCCCAGGTACCCTAACGCCCACACATTCGGACAATTTCAGATCACTGGAGTTAACTCCCAGGATCCTAACGCCCACACATTCGGACAATTTCAGATCACTGGAGTTAACTCCCTGGTAACTAACATCCACACATTCGGACGCTACCAGATCACTGACACTGTAGTTAACTCTCCGGTATCTAGCTCCCACACATTCGGACACTATCAGATCACCGGAGTTAACTCTCAGGTAACTAACTCCCACATATTCGGACACTTTCAGATCACTAGAGTTAACTCCCAGGTAACTAACGCGCACATGTCGAGACACCATCAGATCACTGGCCTGAACTCGCAGGTAACTAACGCCCACACGTTGGCACACCATCAGATCACTGGCCTGAACTCCCAGGTAACTAACGCCCACACATTCCAACAAATTTCAGGTCACTGGAGTTAACTCTCAGGTATGTGACGCCCATACATTGAGACAATTTCAAATCACCGGAGATAACTCCCACGTATCTAACGCCCACACATTCGGACACTTTCAGATCACTAGAGTTAACTCCCAGGTATCTAACGCCCACACGTTCTGACACTTTCAGATCAATAGAGTTAACTCCCAGGTAACGTCGAGACACCATCAGCTCACTGGCCCGAACTCCCAGGTATCCAACGCCCACACGTTCGCACACCATCAGCTCACTGGCCCGAACTCCCAGGTATCTAACGCCCACACATTCGGACACTTTCAGATCACCAGAGTTAACTCCCAGGTAA
>JABMCL010000439.1:10000-12500 GCA_018857735.1 Alviniconcha marisindica | reverse complement strand
CTGATGTAGAACTCATGTAGAACCACATGCGGAGAATAGCGCTATATAAACGATTATCAATCAACACACACACACACACACACACACACACACACACACACACACACACACACACACACACACACACACACACACACACACACACACACACACACACACACACAACCAATAAGTTCAGTAAAGGCGATTGAAAACGAGGCTTGAGTGACGTCGGCTATGAGCATACGACAACATCTCTGACACCATCTCGCCACGGAACAACGTCACTTTCAAACTCACGACTTGCCTGATGATGATGATGATGAAGTGTTGCTTAATGTCCTCAGATGTCAGTTGACATATTAGGGACAAGCTGTGACCAATGCCGAAGCACGGTTCAATGTTGCTTTACGTCCACGGAAGCCAGAAGGCTCGTTAGGACGGACAGCCCAGGACGGCCACCTCGACTCTCACACAGCTCCTGAACTATGACTTGCCTGAGCTACATCAGTTCATTAAGAACGGTCCGCGGCCCTGTTGGTTACACAATGGACCTTTTCCTTCTGTCGCGTCAGCGCCGCTGTTTGGATGAACAGACTGACGAGACTGACAATAATGGATACTTAGAACGCCTAGCCCTATGTGCTTACACACTCTTAAAAAATGTACATATTTTCAAAATTCAACGCATACAACGCGAACACACACACACACACACACACACACACACACACACACACACACACACACACACACACGCGCGCGCGCGCGCGCGCGCGCGCGCGCACACACACACACACACGCACGCGCACGCACTCACGCACGCACGCACGCAAACACGCACGCACGCACGCACACGCACGCACACACACACACACACACACACACACTGGCTGGTAAGCAGAAGGGCCTCTGTTCGATTGCTCTTCGGCTCTCCTTTCTCTTCAAAAGTTACGGTCTGTGGACACTGTCTTATGACTTTGTCCCTCACAATTAATGAAACATTAAAATGGCTCTCATCGCTGCCCATCTTAATGCAGGAGTCATTCTGCTGGTGACAGTGTAGCGATAGGTATAGTCTCCCATCTTAATTCAGGAGTCATTCTGGTGGTGAGAGTGTAGCGATAGGTATAGTCTCCCGTCTTAATGCAGGAGTCATTCTGGTGGTGACAGTGTAGCGATAGGTAAAGTCCCCCTCTTTCCCCACCTCCTGGGATCTCGGTCCTCGCCAGAACTTCTTCCGGCGGAGACAGCTCGGCGTTCAACCGATGCGTGCAGATTGACAAGCATCGTGGAGAAGAGAGCAGTAGGAACCGCGGTGCCAGAAGGCATTAGTCTGACCATCGAGCCGACAGTGGAACGAACAAGTCGTCTGCAAAAGACTAACAGACGCGTCAGTGCATCATCGACTTAGCACTTGATTCATTCATCCAAACCCCGGTATCGACTGTTGAGGCTACCACAGGCACATGACATCGGCTGCATTTGTCTTCACGTTCTGTTATTGTATTAAGTAAGTAGTAACTCCGGCGATGTTTTACGCCCAGTCAGCCATTACGGTTATATCAGGGCGATTCAGTATCGTATTAAACTGGTCATGGATCATTGGTATAGACAGATTCATTCAACTGACTAGTATAATTGAAGATATAATTCAGTTTGAAATGTACCACTGGTTCAGTGTTGTGTACCTTGTATACCTCGTATGCCAGGTGAGAGTTACCGTAGCCGGCTTGTTCGTTCTTTGATTCTTAATGTCCTCGGATGTCGGATGACATATTAGGGACAAGATATAAGAAGCTCTTAATCGTCTAAAGTTAATAAAAATCCGTTTGGCTGTATAGCGAATAACTTTTACGAAAAAAATCTCTTACTTTGAATCTACGATGCATTTACTCATGGCTAGTGGTATTTTCGGGGATGAATTTTAAAACATATTTGACATATTTACATTATTTACAAGTCTGCTCGCTTTACAGACATGTTAAAAATGTAGGCTATACTTGATATTTACAGTTTGATCGGTTAAAACATCATCAGTAGCCGGCTCAGGTCTTTGTTGTTAAGTAATGTTTGCGTGAAGTTTTTCGAGCGTTAAGTAACTCCCTTTGTGTGTCAGTCAAATTTACTCAGCTATGACGTAAATCACAAGCGATAACAGGGGCCTGTGACAATATTTATTTCCAAATCCCTCACAGCAGTTCAAGGTCAAAAGTTCAGGGTCAGTCAAGGCTACAGCTTTTAGCCTTACCTTGAACTGCAAAGAGATAGACATTCTTCGTGTGCTAAACGAAAACACTGAGTCGGACATTCTGATGCAGCATGCGAGCGTGGATCAATAGCATCAGTGACTACCCAGCCAATAATCAATAAATACTACGTGGTGGATACAGAATCACCACTACTAACGGAGGGGGTTGGGGCGGGGAGGGTGGGGGAGGGGGGAGGGGGGGGGAAGAGGGGGGGGGGGGGAGGGAAGGGGGGCTGGCTGACCGGTTCCTCCGGGCAACTCTGTGACTTG
>JABMCL010000439.1:0-2500 GCA_018857735.1 Alviniconcha marisindica | reverse complement strand
CATACACACACACACACACAAACACTGGGGAAAACACCACATACCACCCACATACCACACACCCCCCACATACCACACCCCACACACACCTGACACCAACCTACAAAACACACACACCTGGTCCCCACACCCCCCACCCCCACACACACCACACACCACACAAACACACTGACAACCCCACACGAAACAACCCACACACACACACACACACCACACACCACACACCACAAAACACACACCACCCACAACCACACAAAACACACACTTCCCCACACACACAACACACACACCACAACCCCCCACACCACACACCCCACACTCACAAACCCAAAAAACCCACACAAAAAAAACACACCACACCCCACACACTATCCCACACCCACACACACACACACAAAAACACACAAACCCACACACACACACACACACCCCAAAACACACACACAACCCACCCCACCCACTGATCCCCACACACACCACACACCCACAAAAACCCACACACCACACACAACCAGTCACACCACACACACACCCACACACACACACACACCCCAACACACACACACACACAACTCACACTACACACACAAAAAAAAACACCAAAAAACACCACCACACACACACAACCGGAACCACACCACCACCACACCAAAAACACACACACAAAACACACCACAACACACACAAAACTCCCCAAAACACTCCCCACACACACACACCCCACACACACAAAACACACTAAAACACACACAACACAACACACACACACACCAAAAACCACACACACACACACCAAAAACTCACACACAAACACCACACCACAAAACACCAAAACCCCCAAAAAACCCACCCGGACACACACCCACCCCCACACACCCACACACACACACACCAACACAAAACCACACAAACACCACACACAACCCCACACACACACACACACACACACACACGCCCCCCACACAAAACACACGCACTCATACACACACACCAAAAACCCCACACACACACACACACACACCACACACACCCCACACACACCCCACACACACCCCACACACGTGACACAACGAGAGGAAAACCAACCCCCCTTTAGCTTGCAAACCTCGTTTGTTACTTTAAAAATATTATATATATAAAATTGAGAGGAGGGAATGTGTGTGTGTGTGGGGGGGGGGGGGGGAGGGGGGGGGTCCCCCCCAGAACCCCCCCCCCCTTCCGCCGGGTTCCTGTCCTGAATCAAAGTTCACAGATCCCCCTTTGGGCAGAAACGCTTTCTTTCGACACCCGAAGCCGGTTTTCCCCTGTGGCAGTTTTAAAAAAACTGACTTTTTCCCCGGACCGCCGTCACGGGTTTGGCACTGACCCCCAAACCCTTTTTGGGGTAGGTCTGCGGGACGTATTTTTTTATTGTAAGAAGAAAGGGAAAACAGGGTGTTAACGTCCGCAAAAAACCGTAAGGTTTAAATTGGGGACGGGGAAAAGGGGGGAAAGGGGGAGGGGGGGAGGAAAATTAATACCATCGCTAAAAATGTCACCCCCAGCGGAAGGGTACTTGCTTTAAAGAGGGGGCAGCGTGGAGCCTTTTTAATTTTGGAAAAACCCGTGAGGGACAAATCACAAGACAGTTTTTCCCGGCAGAGACCACGTTTTTTGAAAAAAAAAGGGGGGGGGGGGGGAGGGGGGCCAAAAGCGGATTGGGAAACCGAGGCCCCTCTGTTACCAGCCTAACCCCCTTACCGCTGGGCCCAAAAACCGGTTTCTTTATTTGAATGACCGATCAGATGTCTTTTGAAAACGGGGATGGAGTTTTGACCTGTTCCGACCTTAAGGTCGTATATATATTAGTTGGCCCCCCGGGACGATTTTAACAACAAACCTTCAGCTCCTAGTCTGAAACTCAAAACGATGTCCCAAAAAAAGAGTCGGTATTGATCGTCCCCAGACAGTCCCAGTCGAGTCAGGGGCTGAACTTTGTGCCGGCGGCAATTCCCGTGATTTAATTCTAATTTGGGCCTAAGTTGTTTTGTTCAGTTATTGAGTGCAAAACTGAAAAACCCGGGTGGGTTACTGTAGTCGGACAGGGACTGAGTCGGCAGAGGCAGTGTTAAAAGTCAAAAGACAGCGGCAGTCTCTGCCGAGTGAAGCAAAAGCCCGTGTGCTCTGCAATGTCCCCCGAGTCGTCGCACAGAAATAGATTTCCCCGGGTCGTCAGACTGTCAATTAATTTACGTGCGGGGCGCGCGCGCCCAAAAAAGCAAAGTGCGAGCTCGTCCCGTGAAACCCAGTCCCGTCTAAAAAAAAGAAACCCGGGGTTTGGTGAAACCGCGAGAATGTCAGTTGTGTACTTTCAGGCATGACACAGCCGCACAGTAAGAATGATGGTGATGGTGAGAAAAAGAAAAAAGGGAAAAGGGGGAGAAGAAGAAACCGAGAACCCCGAACCGGAAAAAAATTTAATTTTACCAAATTGGAAAAGAGAGAGAGAGAGAGAAGGGGG
>JABMCL010001640.1:37500-43140 GCA_018857735.1 Alviniconcha marisindica | reverse complement strand
ATGAGGCTTGTTAGGACGGACAGCCCAGGAGGGCCACCTCGACTCTCACACAGCTCCTGAACTATGAACTTTTATTTCAAGTAAGTAAGTAAACAAGATGCTGGCTCGATTTTATAGTCAGTTTCCAAACCCCAGTCTCTAGGACCCGCAAACTTAGTTTTTGTTTGTTGGTTGGTTGGTTTTGAACGTCCCGTTAACCGCACGAGGACGAATAGGTAGTGATGTACGGGTGACCTTGACTGGCAACTTTAAACGGAACGTTTCTTACTTTGGCACACGAATCTGAAACAGAGTGCTCGTGCACAAGGGAAATAATTAGCGCTCGAAATACGTAACACAGCTAACTACAGCACAGACCGTCGGCTGTGTTCTCTCACCTGGCATGCGTGTAAATACAAGGTACATAAACTCCACCACAAACTCCACCACTAAGAGTGGATGTACAGAGTACAGAGGATGTGCCTCTGGTGGATGTGCCTCTAGTGGAGTACATCCTCAAAGAGTGGATGTACAGAGGATGTACCTCTGGTGGAGTTTATGTACCTTGTATTTACACACATGCCAGGCGAGAGATACCGCAGGCGACTCAGGTCTTTGTTGTTGTACTTGTGTTACGTATTTCGAGTGGTAATTAACTCCTTTGTGTGTTGATTTGGCACACAGAGGTCAAATTATTGGCATAGACAGCTGGTCGGCACCTCTGTCTGCATGTGCGGATAATGATAATTACAGGCCAGGGCTGCGCTGAAACGAACCTTTGCAGCTTAAAGCGTGTGTGTAAGCCGCGTGGACCTATTAGGCCTTCTGCTGTGGTGGTGGACGTGACACTTCGACGGTTTGTCAGTTGACAGCTGCCATTTTTCTCGTCTTTAGCGGGTCAGTTGAGGTTGCGGCGTTACTGCTGGTTGCGTGCTGAGTGAGTTTTGTTTTTTAATGGAAGATCATGATGTGTTCTTTTTCAGTTGTCGTCACAGTGTACTAAAGAAGAAGACAAAAACTGCAGCAAGGCGAAAAACTGTGAGCTTTTGAGCGTCTCCTACTGCATCAGAAAAGGTAAGTTCGTCTACTTTTTGGTTTGCTGTGTTGGTCAAATGAAATAAATCTTTATTGCTCACAATTATATAGCCATGTTGTGCGTGGGGGTGGGGGGGGGGGGGTTGCCATCATCGATCCGTACGTACACAGTTTTACAGTGATCGCGCTAGTCATTTTTCAAACCTGTGTGACGGCTTTAAGGTGGTGAAAGTGGTTCACGAAATCCGGTCAGTTACGCGGCCGTCCAGACTGCTAAAATACTAGAGTTCTGCTTGCAAACACCCAGCTCCCTTCCCCGTCTGGAACACACACACACATACACGCACATGCCAAGCGGACTCTCTCAGTGTGCCGGGGTTTTGTGGGGGTTTGTGTGTGTGTGTGTGTGTGTGTGTGTGTGTGTGTGTGTGTTGTTGTTGTTGTTGTTGTTGTTGTTGTTGTTGTTGTTTAAGAACCGATCAAACAAAATAACAACCCAGTAACGAACAGTCTGACCGACTGTTGATTTTTCCCCTGGTACATGCTGATCTCAACCTGTAAAATACCGGAAATTATCGGTTAACGCGAAACCTGTTTTAGTTGAAAGGGCACAGTTGCTGTGTTCCGATGATAAATGATGTGATATTTAAAATTATTCGGACGTATTAACCCAAATAATATATCTTTTGACACTACGAAGCCCCTTGGGCATGCGAAAGTAATTAGCTGGAAATCTGCTTTCGCTGTCTGATGACGTGTTTGCCAGAATAACTAGCCTGCTCAAGCCGTAATTTGCACGGGTTTGGTTCGTGCTGGCAAAAAGGTCAACACAACAGACGGGACACCAGCGTCAAGAGCACGTTCTTGTAATTAATTATCTGTACGTAACGGCTAAATATCACTATAGTTACGGGCAGGATAGCTCAGTTGGTAGAGCGTACGTGGAACCAAACAGCCAGGCGCAATACTGACGCGGGTTCGAGTCCCCGGTGTAACAAGAGTACAAGAAGTGGGGTTGTTTTTTGCCAGTAACAGCAGAATGTGCACAGGAACTTGTCTTGGTGACGTTGCATTCATTACAGTGCGCTTATGAATAGGCACAATAACCGTGTATAAATAGCCATGTATAAAAGTTAATGTAACAGTCTTATTCTTGCGCTGTAAATTATCGCACGCACGCACGCGCACGCACGCACGTACACCCGAACGCACACACACCACGCACGCACCCACGCACGCACGCACGCACACAAACACACACACACACACACACACACACACACACACACACACACACACACGCGCGCGCGCGCAACACAAGTAACTTTTCTCCGAGAGTCAACTTTGTTGTTGACCGCTTTTATATAGCGCTATTCTCCACTCGCGAGCAGACGAAATTCTCCCGCCGCTCCTGCCGGGAATCGAACCCGCGACCGATGAAAGGCTTTGTGTGTGTGTGTGTGTGTGTGTGTGTGTGTGTGTGTGTGTGTGTGTGTGTGCTTTTTATATGGTGCTATTCTGCGCTCTCGAGCAGACTCACTGTGCTTGCATGTGACACTACATGAGTGACTAGCTTTTTACAGCGCGCTTTTGAATATCCACCGAAGTGGTATACTTACAACGCTGACATGGCTGGTGCCACATGAAACTGCTGCCGTCTCGGCACGTTCTGTGTACACCATACAACCATGCACCATGTCACTTCATGCAAAGCCGCATAAGGTGCATGTGTGTTTAGCTGTAACCTGCCACCTGCACTTTTGACAGAATGACCGGGATCTTTTACGTGCTACTGCAGTAACACTGGGGTGGAACGGATACCGAAATAAGAGTCAGCACAGAAAGCAAGCTCCAAGCACTGGTTTACGACATCCTTCCTTCAACCACTGCCGTATTTAGTTACCTCATGGGTTCCAGAAAACTGTTGGCTAACGAGCAGTTTTTTGTTGGTGCTCAAACAGTAGTAAGTTTGTTACAAACAACTCAAATTATATCAGAAGTTTGTTTTATAACTGACCATGTTGCTTACGCCAGCTCAAAGAAAACCAAAATGGTCTGAATCGAGACGGAACTCTTCTTTGGGTTTTTTACCCGGGGTGGATGCGTCTCATGTTCACGTGCGTGCTTGGGCGCTAAGTTGCAGTCTTATCAGTACCCATCATTTCGGAGGGCGCTGACCGCGTCGGTGGACAGCTGCGCGGAGATAAAGAGTGCCCCTTCAGTGGCGTAACTAAATCTGGCAGAGTTTGGAGGAGGGTGCCGGAAAGCGATGCTCGGAGTGTGCACAGAAAGTTGACCCAGGAGAAGATAATTCTCCTGCCGCTTCTGCAGGGACTCGATCACGTGATCTTTCAATCACGAGTCCGGCGCTCTAAAGCCCGTTCTTAACTGGGCGAAGTGTTTGTTCGCCAAACATACTTCGGACAGTTCGACGAACTATGATTCGTTTCTTAACTGAACTTTTAGTTCGCCGAACATGGCTCATAATGAGATCCAAGTTTCGGCCCGAACTTGCGGCAGACGCGCAGCAGACAGCATGATCCAAATTGCAGGCTAAAGTCAAGTCAGGTCAAGTCAATATACTTTAATCATCCCTTATTTTGGCAAAAAGGTCGGAAAATACGGTCAACTGAAGGTTTCAACACCAGCGCCATTTTGAATGCGAGATTCCGCGAGAGCTATTTTAAGCTAAAGGTCAACGATCGGGCAGTGTTCGGGCAATGAGATCCAAGTTTCGGCCCGAACTTGCGGCAGACGCGCAGCAGACAGCATGACCCAAATTGCAGGCTAAAGTCAAGTCAGGTCAAGTCAATATACTTTAATCATCCCTCACAGGGTAATTCAACTAATACTATGTCATTCTGGGTCCCAGAGACAAGGCTGCGCCTCCCACAAGTCAACAAATTAAAAAAAATCCCTCCGAAGCAAGTGAAGTATCTAGCAACACCATCATCCATTTTTATTTTCTTTCTTCCTCATCCACAGGAGAGCTCTCAGCTCTCAGCCAATCAGAGACAAGGTTCGTTCGCACTGGGCGAATATTCCCAGAACATGTTGAGCGAAGCCTTTGGGACCCCGAATATAGCTTCGCTGCAGTTCGATGAACACGCCGAACTATATTCGCGAAGCAAAAGCTCGCCCAATTAAGAACCAACTTTGTTCCCCGAATACTCACAACTATGTTCGCGAACAAATGTTCGCCCAGTTAAGATCGGGCTTAACAACTGAGCTATCCCCGCTCCCCGATTGCCAGAATGCCGAAAGCTCACGATTGCCAGAATGTCGAAGTTGATTCCTAGAATCCTTTGAGCGGAGGCGGTTAAGATGGATCCTTCGCAAGTGGACCGCTAGCCCATAACCTGCCCCGTTTCTCAGAATTTGGGTTTCTCGTTTCCCATAAATCAGATGGAGTCCGGAACTCCTGCGGGGCTCACGAAATGAAAAGGCTGGAATGATACAGTCCATCCCCAATCCAACAAAGATAAATGTATCACGGGCACTGCTCCGTCTTATCTCTGTGACTGTCTTCAACTTTACACACCCTCCCGTACTCTCCGCTCTGCTTCTGGTACTCTCAGCCTCCAGATTCCTCGCACCAGACTCTCCACTGTTGGTTCCCGCGCCTTTTCTGTTTTTGGTCCCCCACATGCAATGACCTTCCCCTTCCTCCCCGGGCGGAAACCCTCTCTGGAAATTTAAGTGTAACCTAAAAATGTTTGTTTGTTTTTTTTCCCCCAAAATTTTGGACCTGCCATTTTTTTCTGTTCCGTGTTGCTGTCTTATCCATCTGAAGTCTCTGTTTGTTGCCTGTTTCAAGCTGGGGAAATTAAGCTTTGCATAGCCCCGTCCTTGTGTGTGTGGTGCCTGTGTGTGGGGTTGTGTGTGGGTGTTTTGTGTGTGTGGGTGTGTGTGTGTGTGGGGTTTTTAAAATACTTGTAGTATTAGTATTAGAAAGAGTGGGAAACCACCTGGTCATGCATCACAAAAGGTTTGTATGAAAAATATCAGTGTGGGGTCGTTTTCATCGTTTCTAGTCGAGAGCTGATTGCGGTGTGCAGTAAGCTATGCATTCCAAAATTGAGTTCGTAAAGAGCGAACGAGGTAAAACTGTTTTACTTTTTTTAGTAATGGATTCAAATAACCTGCGGGAACAACAACCCAAAAAATTTTTGGAAGGAAATGTAAATTGGGGTGGAAAAACCGCACCATTTTTTTTTTTTTTTACAATGTTGACAGGTACGTTCGAGGGGCCCGATAACCTTTCGCCATTTTTACAGACGAGCTGTCCCAAACCAGCACCTGGTACAAAACACCTTGCGCAGCCCTTTTTACCACCGCACGTTTTTTCATCCCCGGCCCTTTTTCCCCTACCGCCCTTTTGTCCCCCCGGGACGTTTTTTCACCACGTGGTGACGTTTTTTTCACCTCTTTCGCCAGCCCAAAGCTAGAATCTGTCTTTCCTCTTCCCTCGATTTTGTGAATATGTCGCGCGCGCCCCAAAAACACCCGCACAACACAACCACACGCCCCGCACGCAAGCAACACACACACACGCACGCACGCAAGCACACACACACACACACACACACACACACACCACACACACACACCCCACACACACACCCA
>JABMCL010001640.1:0-30000 GCA_018857735.1 Alviniconcha marisindica | reverse complement strand
GTGTGTGTGTTTCTCTCTCTCTTCTCTCCTCTCTCTCTCCGCTCTCTCTCTCTCTCTCTCTCTCTCTCGCTCGCTCTCTCTCGCTCTCTCTCTCTCTCTCACCACACACCACACACATACACAGCAACACTTACATACTGCATACACCACATCAAACGACATCATACACCATGTCACATCTTATATCACACACACCACACACACACCACAAGCGCGCGTGCACGCACGCACACACAGAGGGCACACACACACTACACACACACACACACACACACACACACACACACACACACCACCACCACGCACCACACACCACACCCACCCCCACCACCACCACACACCACCACCACACACACACCACCACCACCACTGCGAGATTCCGCAAGAGCTATTTTAAGCTAAAGGTCAACGATCGGGCAGTGACGTCACAAACAGACCGCAACCAAACATGGAAGTCGGGTCTGTGTGAGTGTCCACAGGGCAATCGACTTGGAAAAAATGTCCAGTTCAAATATAAAGAGGATTTCAAAACACATAGGGATGAAACTCCTTTTCAGTAGTTGGGCTTTGCTTATTCCTCCTTGTTTATTTCATCTTTTCTCGAGACCTTGTTAGGTGCGTGGCGTTTCGGTCTTTTTCGTTGTGTTTAGCTCTTGCTTTCGCTACAGGCTAGACCTCATCAGGGAAGCCTGCCTTTTATTGGGTGTTTTTATTTTATTTTCCCAGTTTAGGCTTGTTTGTTTCATCATAATGTAACGATGAAAAAGGGTTGTTCGTTCTAGTTCAATGACTTGTGATTTAGTGGCATCCCTGGGGTTAGGGTTTTGTTGTTTGGCTAGTTGCCGGTCTTGCCCTTACTGTTTTTCTCGTGGCTTGGCTTTTGTTTCTCGAGTTATTCGTTCATTTAGGATTGTCGAGTGAGGGGGTATCTCGATGTTTCGAACCGCTCATTCTTTCTTTGTGTGGGGTATCTTCGTGAGCGTCTGTTTGCCCTGCCCGTGTTGTTGTCGGCTGATGGATTGTACGTGTAACGATTACGTGGTATCCAGCCTTGTGGTTACGTGTTGCTCGCTGACATTTCTTGCCTCCACTTTCTTTTCAGAAAGTGTTGTTGTGTTGTCTTTCTCTTCTGTTTCTCTTCTTTTCTACGAACATGCGTTCTTTTTCTTTTTTTTTCGCTGGTGGCAGCGGCATTTTGACCCATGTTAGTTGCTGATTAAGGGTAGCCATTTTGCATTTCTCTTTTCGTCTGCATTTTTTTACATCCCGATGCTTTGTCATCGTAGTCCTGATTAGCGATTATTTTCAGTCTGCAGCCTTTATTTTTCTAGATGGAAGCCGGGTAAGTGAGGGGTTAGTTAAAGTTAGTTAAGATTCATGTTAGTTATGGTAATTTGGCTTTCCATCTGTTTGGCGGCACAGTATTTGGTCTCTGTGCTCTTATTTCTGTCAACACATTAGTCAATGTATTCGTCCACACTTTGTTGCATGTCTGCAGTAGTCTGTTAGAACTGTTGTATTTGGTGGTGTTTTTTTTTCCACCTTATGTTTGGCAGGTAGGCCACCGTTTGCGTTTTTTGCTTTGATTCAGCTGTTTTGTTTTGTTTCATTTGTTGGCTTTCTATTTCTTGCTGATTAGGGCAGCCATTTTTTGTTTGCCATCAACATTTGGTTTGGTCTTTCTTCTTTGCCATAGGCATTTGTGGTCTGTTCTTCTTCGTTTTTGTCACAGGGGATTTGTTTCTTACTCACGCGGCCTTTTCTGCTGTAGGCATTCGTGCTAGAACTTACTGTCTTTGCCTTTCTTTCTTTTCTTATGTTCTTTCTTTCTTGCTTGAGCATATTAGGGACAAAAACTGCGATGTCGACCGAAGCCGAATGGTGCCGTGGCTTCGGCGCGGCCCCGTGAGAGTGCGCTATTTTTCCCCTGAGCCCTGTACTATTCGTTGGTGCAGCAGGCCAGCCGAGTTTCTGTTTACCTTTCGGCTTTTACTTTTCTCTTGGGTTGTTTTCATTGATTTTTGGCCTCGCTTTTGTTTTTGTTTTCTTAGACAAGGCAGGGGTATTTGTTGGTAGTTCAATAGCTGTACCTCCTGTTTTTCCTTTCTTTTCTCCGTGTTTACCATGTTTACCGTGTTTACCATGTCCATTTGTTTTTTGTTTGTTTTCTTTCTCTCCCTTCTTCTTCTTCTGCATTTCTGAGTTCATTCTTGCTGAGATTTGTGTGTCATTTGCCTCTTTTGTTGATTTCCCTTTCTTTTTCTGGAGGGTTTCTTGTGAAAAAGGTTTTTCCCCTTTTTTAATTTTAATCTTTGCCAAGGTGTCAAAATGTATTTCTGAGTCCTTTGGTCGGTCTGGATATGGCAATTGTAGAATTGGCAAGGACGGAGGTTTCATCCTAAATGAACGATATAACTCGAGAAACAAAAGGGCAAGCCAAGAGAAAAACAGTGAATGGAAAGAACCGGCAACTAGCCCAACCCCAAACCCTAACCCAGGGAGGCCACTAAATCACTAGTCTATTGACCGATAGCCTTTAGTAAAAAAATTCATGGCTTTGTGGGTGTCCACAGGGTAACCGACTTGGAACAATTTCCAGTTCGAATCTCTAAGGATGAAGCTTCCTTCGACTGCTATCTTTCGGGAAGGTGTGAAATGATGATGAAGTGATGCTTTATGTCCTCAGATGTCAGTTGACATATTAGGGACAAGTTGTGACCAATGCCGAAGCACGGTGCAGTAAATCTTTACGTCCACGGAAACCAGAAGGCTCGTTAGCACGGACAGCCCAGGACGTCCACCTCGATTCTCATACTTATTTTCATGGCATTTACATTTTATTAGATTTAAAGGTCATGTTATGCACTAGACTTTCATAATTGGGTCCGATTTTCAACGTTCCGTTGCAAACAAAAACTGCCTTTCCAAGCCCTTTAACTATGCCGGCCTACTGTGTTGCCGCGAACTGTAACAATTCGCAGACGACCCCAGTATAACAATGCACGAGCTCCCACGCAATCGACCCGCAGTGAGGCGAAAGTGGATTAATTTATACCATTCAAACGAGCTGACTTTCTTGGCTGCGCCGCATCACGCCCATTTGTGTAGCGACACTTCAGTGAGTGAGATTTCGCAAACTCCATGGAATAACGCATGGGGTTTGCTGACACGATGTCCGGTACTCTTTCAAAATCCTGCCCGACAGGCTCAAACTAATACTGCTGATACTTGTGGGTCTCTCGGGCGAAAGTATCAGTTTCGTCTTCGGAGCTTGAGTTAGCCATTTTGCAGCGACTCCGCAGAGCAAACGTAGTACATTTACATCATTTATTATAGTAACCTACGGTAAACTACTTTATATATTGCTGTCTTTAGGAGTTTTACATTTGCTTTTCATGTTCTAAATGTTTTTGTTTGCTTGTGTCTGTTCCAACACAGAACACTGTTTCCTTGTTGGTGTAAACAAAATTATGTTATAGCCACCTCTGACTTGTGACTCTTCATCCCATGCTTCCAACCACTGCTTCCTCAATGACCCACCAAGCCCTACTTCCCCCAACAGCATATATATATATATATTGATATATATATATATATATATAGATCTATATATAGTATATATAAAGGAACCAAACAAAGCGCAGTCATTGATTTATCCTTGTTCGAAATGAAAGAAAAACAAAAGAAAGAAGAAATGTATTATATATTAAAATAAAATAAAAAGAGAGAGAGAGAATAAGAATGAAAAGTATAACGCGCCAGGTCAACAGCATATTTTTCACACTAAACACACACCGAAACCGGCGCAACTCATATAGTTGTAGCAACAACCAAGTATTGCGCATAAATGCAGCACTGAAGAGCTTGCTACCCCACCCTAACTAATGATACAATTTGATCAAATCAATTCACATCCCAAGTATAATTTAATAACTAAGACTACGTTTAAAATCATAGTTTTAAAAAAACCAAAACCACACACAACACACACACACACACACACACACACACACACACACACACACACACAAAACCACACACACATACTGTCAGACTCAAATTATGAGTCTTTTGAATGTGATCCTAAGCTGCTTGACTAGTGATTCCTTCAAAGACAGTGAGCACAGCTACTCAGAGTGGAAAATTTTCAGCTTACAATAAGTGACATAAATAATCATACATGACTACCAACATTGACAAATTAATTCATAAAGTTAATTCATCAACAGCCAACCTAACCTGCATTTTAACAAATGGCATTTGCCTATCAGTTTGTCTATATACATTCTCATGAAGGACGAATATGTACACTGTACAATGTCAGAGCACACTGCTACTCTACTAGATGAACCTTTAGTTCTTGTCCCATTTATTTTGAAATTATGTAATGTATGGCAATATTTTTCTGCTTCTACATTCAGTTTTGTAAGTTACAAGCCAGGGACTTGAACTGTTTCTAGAAATACAAGTACCCAGACACTGAAATAGTTTGCAATACATTTCTCATTATGACTGATCCAATTAACCATTGAACAAAGTGAGTGGAAGAAGATTTTTTCTCATAACACTGAGCCAGAAAAAGGGAGGTGAGGAGGAGAGGGAGATTTGTACAATTTGCAATTTCTTCACCTTCATATTACTTGTGAAGTTGTATATCAACACTTTGAATATATGGATTACTTATGATAAGTTTAATTCAGTTAGTAATATCAATAATAAAGATACAAAAAATGGGTGTGTAGAGTGATTACAACACACACACACACACACACACAACACAACACACACACACACACACACACACACCCCACACACACAAAACACACACACACTCACACAAACACAGAGTTAAGTGATAAAGACAATGAAGAGTTTGAGGCAAAAGGTTTAAAAAGAGTTTTTGAGCAGGTGTTTTATGAGGACAGTTTTAAAAGAGGAAGCAAAATCAGTTCAAGTGATTCCTTCAAAGACAGTGAGCACAGCTACTCACATAACTTTATTTGCTTATTTAACAAAATTGTTCATAAATGGTAATAAAAATCAAGTAGACATTTAATGATTTATTCAGTTACTTGTCAGTGTTATTTTTCTCTCAGAACACAGAAGCACATATATGAATGAAGCTGAGAAGTAAATATCATGAACAAAATGTAAAACCACAAAACTACATCAATCACTGTGTGAGCACTGCGTTTTGCAAATTGCAAAAACATTTATTTATTTTTTAACACCATGCATGCATGCAGATTGTGTGTGTGCATGTATGTGTGTTGTTTTAATTGTTGTACTCTTAATCTGTGGCTGAATTTATTTGTACATTAATTTAAAATAAGTAGAATGCATACATGTATACCGGTTGTGTGTATATATGTGTGTGGGAGTGGGGAGGGTGTAGGGCGGGTTGTGGAGGTATTGTTATGTGGGTGTGAAAGCGAGATATATATGTACGGGTGTGTGTGTGTCTTAATAACTGTATTTTTAATCTGTGTCTAAACTGACTTGCATATTTTAGCAGAGTGTGTGTGTGTGTACTGATATATTTTATATATATATATATAAAAATACTAATAGTGTGTGTGTGTGTAATCAATAGTTAATGCACTAGGTCTACACTATTTATTATAATTTATGTTTGTTTATTTTGCTTGTGGCTGCAATTTGAATTTCCTATGTTTACAGAAGACAAATGAATATTCTTGATTCTTAAAAAGCAGTATATGTATCAATATCAATTGTATATTGCTATAATGTACACTGTTATGATCAGACCTCTTTAAGTTTAAAGACATTTTGATAACTTGACTAGGAAAAAAAAATGAAGTGATAAGCCAAAAGGTAAAACTCAGGCCACATTCCTTACACTAAGTTAGTAAATTCAGAATATAACTTTTCATATTACACCCATTGCTACAATGGGTGTAATATGAAAAGCTATATTCTGAATTTTAGACAGAACAAAATAATTAAATGTGAGTGCTTGTCAGTGGAAAGCAAATATCATCAACACCACTGTCTCACTCAAACCTTATATTTACAATTTGCCATATAAAGGCACAAACACAGTTGGCATACATGCACCAACAGGAGACTTTGGTAAGGGTTTACAAATTAAAAAATTAAAAAATAAATTAAAGGCACACTGCTGATACTGATAGGGTTAGGCCTAGGATTTGGCTGCCTGTCTGTAGCGTAGAAACAGTAATGATAGCACATAGGCTTGGCCGGTGATTTTGTTGTGAATCCTCTTTAAATATACACCCCCTGCACCAGGATACTGAAAGAATTATGTCCGAAATAATGTAAATAAAATAGTAAAAAAAACAAAGCTATCGACCTGACCCTCGTGACTCCCGACACAGCCAGCGGTGCGGAGTGGGAAGTAGGTGCGGATTCTTTGTCGTCCGACCACCTGCCCATCACAGTCAGCTTCGTTTTCTCAGCAGAGAAGGAGACTCCTGCTAGCACCAGCAAGTACAACTACGACTTGGCCAACTGGGACTTGTTCTGGAGTTTTCTGGGTTTTCGGGAATTCCCGATTGACTGTCCCGTAGTATAATTACGACGTAAAGATTTATTGCACCTCATAGTTCAGGAGTAAAGAATTATTGAACCGTTATTGGTCACAACTTGTCCCTAATATGTCAGCTGACATCCGAGGACATTAAGCATCACTTCAGCGTGGCAGCGAGAGCTTTGTGCCACGTCTGCTGACCCATGTGCCAGTCCAGCGTTTTTTCCCGGCTTTTCCCCCCTGTGTGAATACGGTATGGTTTAGCGGAGCCACGGTATTACTGTCGCTTATTGTTTTTAATAGTTGTAAATTCGGCCACGTAGTCTTTCCGGCCGGTTTAGCCCTGTTTGCGTTGCGAGAACCGAACCGGTGCTGTGGTGCAGTGGCCATGGCGTATGTTTTTTATTTCGTCAACGCCGGTCGGCCATGCTGGCGGACGTCGAGCAGCCACGTGCCCGCCGCCATTCACTGAAGCCGGACAAAGCCTAGGTCACTGTGTGGACTCGATCGCCGGGGCGTTTGCACTTCTCAGTCACGTTCAACTGGTTTTTGATTAGATTTGTTCTTTTCTTCTATTTTAGTTTTTTGTTTGTTTGTTTTGTTACGAGTAACGTGGCGGCGGCGAGAGCTTTGTGCCACGATGACTGTCTGCGACCCGGCCACGCCGTCTTAAGATATTAAATTTAATTGTGTTATGTGTGTGTGTGTGTGTGTGTGTGTGTATTTTAGGCTGCCGATATCAAAGTAATGCCGTGATCTACTTAAGACCCAGTTCCCGACCGGCCGTGCGTTCTCTCTCTCTCTCTCTCTCTCTCTCTCTCTCTCTCTCTCTCTCTCTCTCTCTCTCTCTCTCTCTCTCTCTCTCTCTCTCTCCTTTTTTGTTGTTGTTAATCGAGTCGTTTGTTTGTTTATTTTCTCTACCTCTTCATTTTGTTTCTTTTCTCTACCGAGTCTTCATTTTTAGAACTTTGTCCTTTGCAGGAAATTCGGGTCACCTTACCGGCTGCTTGAGGTTGGGTTGGATCATGAGTGACTGCAAGTTAGATCTTGTACGGCGTTCAGAAGTGATAATACTTGGGTACAGGTTTCACCCGCCATTTCCGTGACCCGGCGTGGTCCGTGCTACTATTCGGTCAAGTTATGCCATTCAACTGTTTTAGTGGAGAAATTCATGAAAGGATTGCGGGTGGCGGTAGTCAAACCTTTGCGCCCAGTCCAACTGATTTATACTTCGAGCCACTTGTCACCTTCTTCAATAGGTTCATCGGTGTTTCTTTGCATTTGTCACCTTCATTAATAGGCTCATCGGTGGTTTTTGTTGTGGTTTTTGTTGTTTTTTCATTTGTCATCTTCGTCGGTGGGTTTGTTTGTTTTTAGTTTTTTGCATTTGTCACTTTCATTAATGGGTTCAAATGTGAAACAGCTACAGTCAGCAGTTTCGATCTTCTTCTTTCTTTCTTTCTTTTTTTTTTTTTTTTTTGCCTGTCGAAGCTTCTACACTTTGTCGTGACCCCGAGGGAGCGGCCTTGATACCATAGATCTGTGCCGCACTTCTTTATGTCATCGTGTTTGCGTCAATCGCTGCACCTGCGTTTACAAAGGGGGCAAACTTGAAATTACACATAGGACCCTCTCTTCTTATGATAACTTTTAATGAATGGGCTGATAGGGCAGTAAAACGAGGAGCCATCAACAACATGCAGTCAACAATATTAGATGTTCCGTTGTCTTCAAAGGAGATGTGCAACATTATTGAAAATGATGAATGGAAACGATTAGGGATCAGTCTCTCATTATCCAGTTTTGAACGACTTCTCCTCAACGCTATCAAAACCAAAGTTTCCAAAGATATTATGTGCATTTGTAGGGAAAAACTATCAGCATGTCCTGTTTTATTCAATTGTCGCTATCCGACTGGGGGACTGGTATAAGGGAGACAACTGTGCACTAGACATGAGACTCTAGTACTGACCCACTTCGGGAGTTTCATTATGTTGCGCAACGCCACAAACCTGTGTGTGTGTCAGTTTATATGTAAGATAAAGACAAAGAAAAACAATAACAGCAGTAATTCAAGCAACACACACCACACACACACACACACACACACACACACACACACACACACACACACATTCGTGTATGAATATAGAATCTTAATTGCTGATTTATAGTTTATTGATTCTTTTATTCACACATGTTATGCGATAATGCCGCTTGTCCGTTATTGTCCGGGTTTGTTACGTACCTGTTATGCGATAATGATGCTTGTCCGTTATTGTCCGGGTTTGTTACGTACCGGTTATGCGATAATGATGCTTGTCAATTATCGTCCAGGTTTGTTACGTATCTGTTGTGCGATAATGTTGCTTTCCAGTTATTGTCCGGGTTTGTTACGTACCGGTTATGCGATAATGATGCTTGTCAATTATCGTCCAGGTTTGTTACGTATCTGTTGTGCGATAATGTTGCTTTCCAGTTATTGTCCGGGTTTTGTTACGTACCTGTTAGGCAGTAATGTTGCTTGCCAGTTATCGTCCGACCTGCGTTGGAGTGCGACGGACGCAGAATTTAAGCCCCCTCGGCTCAGAACCCGGATTGGTTGTCATAAGTTTCCTCTCTTCGCCTGGAGTAGGTCAGAGAGTAACCTTGCGTGCTTCGTCTGCTGCCAGGCCTCACATAGGGGTAGCCTGCTGGGGGACGCAGAAGTAATTGGCGCCCCTCTTTGGAGAACCCAGAGCTGTTAAGCGTTCTCCCTTTAAGGTCTGGAGCAGGTCAGAATATAGCCGTCGCATGCTTCGCCCACTGCCAGGAATTACTTCTTTTCAAAGTCCTACCTTCCAGGTCCATTCAACTTCATTTGCTCCAAATTCTCTTCCCACTGTTCCTTTGCGTTTGGAGTAGTTTGGTTCATATGGCTGAACAAATGAAATGTAGCTGCAAAGTTTTAAAAGCCTGCTGAGTCGTCGCAGTCCGATATTCTTTTACTCATGATTTTGAGAACGGGGTATGAATGTTTATTAACTCCTTCACTGCCCCAACCTGCAAAATCTCCGGGCTGAAAGATGCACGGTCGAGCCTGCAAACCGTATATCTTCCGGTCCTATAGCATCTGCTTTTATTGCTATACGTTATGATGAAAGTCCTTTCACACACGAGTGCAAAAAAAGAAGACAAAGGCTTAAGGGTCTCAGATTTCGCACTTCTATTGGTCGTTTTCAAGTGACATCATGGCAGTGAAGCGGTTAGACTGTCCCAACGAACTTTGTGGCCAAGTGCCGTGATGCAGGTGTTGTTGTTGTTGTTTTTAACCGCTTTAATTGTTTTTGTTTCAGATTTTCACGAAGAAGCCAACGAGGCAGCTGTAAAGGTCCAAGCGTTCTCAAAACAGAAGTGGCCTAAACTCCATTCTGCTGCGACTTGAGTGATTGTATTCTCGTCACGTTCCCCGTCATGGGCCTGCGCGTCACCTTGCGTGTTTTGTTTATGGTTTTCTTTGTCAGCTTACATAATATCACCACGAAGTCGCCCCGTGGTGTACCCAGGGCAAAAGAAGGTCCAAGGATTAGCTGTCTGTTCACGCATGTCAGCGTCACGCATGGCACACTACCTTCGTTTGGAACCTGGGTAGATCTACTAGAAAGTGTCCCAGAAGACGGGTGCCTTAGTCCTGAACACGGTCCTCTGCGAAACTCAGGCTGCAGGGCATCTTGTGCCAGACATTCCGATGAGACCAGGACCAGAAGCGCAGCAAGCATCCCGCCCTTGTCTGAAGCATTGCCAGGAAGCCAGTTAGCAAGCCATTTTTTCGTCGTGTCAGCGACGTGGGATTGTTTCGGCGAAAAGGGCTTAAACGTTTCTCGTCTTGGTCGCACTGATCTGGCCTTTTACTTGTTAATTTCTCGTAATGTAACCCATACGGGAATCGTTAATGTTCAACGCGTTTCGTGCGTGGAGCGCGGTCGTCTAGAGCCTGCTGGGTGTGCTGCGCTGGTTCAGTGGCACGAGAAAGGAACTGCGTGCAGACAAAACACAGCTGGAGGTAATACGTGTGCCGATGCTGTCAACTCCTCCATTTTATCTGAAGCAGGCGTGGCTAAGATCGCTGTCGCTATTGACTCGCTCTTCGCTCGATTCCCAAACATTATCAGCGTTTTGACGCCAAGGGAACTACTTGCCATTGAAAGCTGTTCCAGAAACAGGACTGTTATGAAGTGGCGACCAGACCGCAGCAAAAAAAGAACCAATGAATCCGCTGATGTTACGGAGATGCCTGACGACAAAGACTTCCCCCATCCCCATTCCCATAAACGTTTCCTTGCGGTCAAAGTCCGTGATTGCCAATTCCAGGCCCAAAGCCATACTTCAGGCATGGCTACGCCGCACTCAAATATAGAAGAGGTTTTTTTCAGTGTCATATTTACTGTTGTATGTCTGTGTTTTCTTCGGCTAGTCGATGAGCGGGAGAGAAAGGACAGCGATAGCGCCGTCGTTTTGCGATTGTTGACAAAATCATTTTTCCAGAAGTGGCGTTGGACACACCAACGGCAGCCGTGTGCTGCGTTGGTCAAGTCCCGTCGTGGGACTAAAGTGTTGAATGACGATGCCAACTCCAGCTCACCTTGTAGTTCCAGACACAGCTCGCTTCTTGGTAGTGTTTTAAGCGATTACATATTTCGTCCCTGGCTGTGGAAATCACGCCGAAGAGCAGCCCCACGCCCCTGTTCCAGTCGGTCCAATTCCAGCGGCTGCTACTCGTCTGATTCTAGACTGTGCCGGTCGTGTCGCGCGCGCTTGGACAGCTTCCGAAGGATGGGTCCCAGGGAGGTTCAGCTCGCGCCCGTCACCCGATTCCTGCCCGACGCCACCCGTAACCCCGACGTCGACCTCGCTCACGTGGGCTACCGCCTAGCGACGCTCAGCGCCCTTCCGCCCTCAGTGCCAGTGTCCCGGATCCGGTTGGCGGACGCGGGGTTCTACTTCCGGGGTCACGGTGACGAGGTCACCTGCTACAGCTGCCGCGTTCGGCACGCGGGTTGGACGAGCGGCGACAACCCGATGGAGGTTCACCGCCGGCTGTCGCCGCGTTGCGAGCACGTGGCGCGGAGGGACCGGGAACTGTCCGCCGTGGCCAGTCTCGGCCGTGGTCCGCTGGGCAGCGCCGGCGGCCCTCCCGGCACCGGACCTCAGCCCGGCCCTCCGCCGCCGTGGAACGGGGCGTCGGTGGCTGGGGGTGGCCACGTTGAGGACGGCGGCGACGTTCCCCGCGAGACGTCAACGCCCCTTCCCCAACCGCCAGGACTCGCTCCGCGTGAGCCGCCAACCCCACCCCGCCACGGAGTTTCCGCGGGCACCGTCGCTTCGGATTCTGCCGGCAGAGCCGCGGAAGGTCGTCGCCCCGGGAGCAGCACCGCGACAGCGACCGGCACAACCGCAACGACCAGTCCCTCAACGAACGCTGGAGCCAGGCCTGACAGAAGCAGACTCCCGCCCGGTGCGTCGGGGGCTAACAGCAGTAGCAACAACAACAGCAGCAGCCTGTTCCCCCGGGCGGCGCTGGACCTGGGAGGAGCGGTGTACCCCATGTACCAGGACATGGCCAGCAGGAGACGCACCTTCAGCCACTGGGATGACAGCCAGGCCCCGCCTCTCGACCACGTCATCCTCTGCGGCATGTTCTATGCCGGTGAGTTGGCTCGTCCTTAATATTGAAAATGATCATTGTACGTTTATCGCGCGCACCTTCATCAACGCCCTGAGCGCTCACGTAGTACCTATTAACCCAAGTGTGATATTCTATACACATGCACTTTTTAGCCATAAATAAACACTTTTCAAAATCCCACATGCAAAACCACGCTCACGTCAAATCTATAAAGTCGGTCCAAACACAAATATAGAACAAAAGAGAACAAAATATGCATACGCAAACATCAAACATACATTTTCGAAGAGTTAGTCCCTTCTGTCTGATTTACGAATGCTAGATCCGAAAGAAAAAAAATTCAGAACAGACAAAAAGAATATCAAACAAGCAAAAAACATTCTATACAAATACATAATGGCAAATGGCAGTGTCATACGGGAACATGTTGCACATACCAACGACGAACTTTTATTTCCTAGCTTGTCAACGGCAGGCATACACATAACGAAAAATACTGCAGCATTTTCTGGAGAGAAAAAAAGTCCGGAGAACGGGCAGAAAAGGGACAAGACAGAGTGAGTTTTTGATGCTTAACGTCCACGGAGGCGAAAAGGCCTATCAAGGACGGGGACGAGTGGGTAAGGGGGACAGAAGAGTGAAACCTTGAAACAGGCACTAACCGGGAAGACCAAGGCTGCCGTGGACCGCCGCCAGAACAACAGGATGTTTAGGCAGTGTCCGTCCGGTATTGCGCAGCGACCACAGCACCACGCACTGTCCCAACTGCTATGCAGAACAGTCACAAAGACAATGTCCGTAGCTCCGTGGTTGGGAAACAACTAGAGCAAAAGATGTCCAACTCTGTCTCTATAGTCCAGCACCACCTCCTTGCTCTTGATCTCTTCTGGGCTAGCTTCTTCTTGACAGTCCAGTCCTCTTGATCTCGCCTGGACGCTGTACAAGTAAACATGGTGCTTAACGTCCACAGAAACCATAAGTATCATTCGGAAACACAGACACACGCACACACACACACGCACGCACGCACGCACGCACGCACGCACGCACGCACACACTAGACTCGTTTAACGCCGAGTTGACTCCGCAGAGGTACTGGCTGGGGCCGAGAGTCTCGGGGGGTGTGTGGGGGGGGGGGGGGGGATAGCTATACCTAACGTTGCAGTGTCACCGCCAGGCTTCCATACTGAAATAGTAAGAATGTTCATGATTCGTTCGGGAAAGTGCACGCTTTGGGTTTGAGAGCACAACGTTCTTTCTGTGTCGTTTTGTTGTTTGTTTGGTTGGTTGGTGATTTTATGTGTGTGTGTGTGTGTGTGTGTGTGTGTGTGTGTGTGCGTGTGCGTGCGTGTGTTTGTTTGTGTGTGTGTTGGGGGGGAGGGGTCTGTCTGTGTGTGTGGTTGTTGTGGCGTTGTCGTTGCTCTTTTCTCTTTTTGTGGGGGTGTTACCGACAACGTGTGTCTCATTGGAATCGAATGTTTTCTCCAACAAGGACTGCTCTCCCTGTGCAGGTTACGCGGACTGTGTCAGGTGTTTCTACTGTGGTGTCGGCCTTAAGCACTGGGTGGCTTCCGATGACGTATGGACGGAGCACGTGCGCTGGAGACCCGGATGCGAGTACTTGAGAGCTGTCAAGGGCGACCACTTCATCCGAGAGACGCAGAGGAGACTGGGAATAGGGGTACGTGTCGTGAAGTGTTTTTTTTACCAGGGTAGCTGTCTGATTAGGATTGATTGGTGTGGACAGATTCAACGACGTGCGAGTGTGTCTGGTTGGTGGTGTGTGTGTGTCAAACTCCAAGCACTGGTTTACGACATCCTTCCTTTGGTGGAAGGTGCCGGAAAGCGGTGCTCGGAGTGTGTGTGTGTATGTAGGTTGGTGAGGAGTGTGTGGGTGTGGTGGCGGGGGGGGGAGGGGGGGGGGTGTCCGTGGAGGTGGGCTAGAGGGTTTATTTTTCTTGCTGCAGTAATTTGTATTATGTATTTGTGTGTGTGTTTCTTTAATTCCAGTATGTCTGTTTACTATTAGTTTAAATGTTTTTGACGTTGCTCTGATGTTCTTTTTACTTTTGTTGTTGTTGATTAATGAGCCTTAGTATTAGTTGAATTGCCCTGTGAGGGATGATTAAAGTATATTGACTGGGCTTTTAAACGTGTATTCGTTTGTATGTCAACATTTGCCACCAGTAGCTGACAACTATAATACAGCCATACGACTACCACATGAAATACGATTAGAACAGTTAAGTTAATGACTCCAAGGCTGGACATTCGGACATTGCCCGTCTTACCCAGTTTGTGGTCGACGTAGCATTACGGGTAAGCTATGATTCGTTGTGGGGGGAAATGTGAACCATATCGTTATTTTACTGACATTTCCAGGATACACCGAGGGATCCCAACTCTTCACAAGCTGCGAGTCATAGACAACAGCCAATCACAACGATTGTTACCGCACCCACTGCAGTCAGCACCACTACCCAGAGGTCTCTGACGACAGCAACGACGTCCGTTCGCCAGCCGACTCCGACAGCATCAGCATCAAGAGCAGCATCAACAGCCGCAGGCGGTGTGGGTCAAACATCCACGACAGGTTTAACGCCCGCTACCCAAACGCCCGCTACCCAGACGTCTGGTACTGCGTCCACGGCTGCAACGACAGCTGGAAGTGGGGGCTATGTTGCTGCTGCGACGGTGTCGTTACCTGCAGCAACGGCGGCAGCATCGCCATCGTCCGGGAGAGGCAGTTGTGCCGACCAGGGTGGTGGCGGAAATGGTAGCGGCCAGAGAGGGGCCAGCGTCACGGCTGTGTCCAGCGGTAAGTGCCGTAGTTCAAAACCTGTGCGCTCTAAACACACACACACACACACACACACACACACACACACACACACACACACACACACACACACACACACACATATTCTCTCTCTCTCTCTCTCTCTCTCTCTCTCTCTCTCTCTCTCTCTCTGATTCACTGATTTTGCTGTTCCTGTATATTTATTACTATTAATAGGGGTAGTGTTATATTTTATTTGTTTGTATATTGTTTATCATGTTTAAATATTAATCGAGTTTGTAAAGTTTTTTGTTTTTTTGTTTTCATATAATTGTTTCTCCATGTTTCACTTATTCAGTAGTTTAGCAAGGACTAGTTGTTAAACAGGTCTAAATGAACCTAAACTACAATCCTTGGAAAATAAAGTTTTCGAGTTCGAGTTCTCTCTCTCTCTCTCTCTCTCTCTCTCTCTCTCTCTCTCTCTCTCTCTCTCTCTCTCTCTCTCTCTCTCTCTCTCTCTCAAACACACACACACACATATTCTCTCTCTCTTTCACAAACAAACACACACACATATTGAATGTCTGCCAACACACACACACACACACACACACACACACACACACACACACACACACACACACACTCACCTCTCTCTCCTCATCTCTTTTTCTCTCTCTCTCTCTCTCTCTCTCTCTCTCTCTCTCTCTCTCTCTCTCTCTCTCTCTCTCACACACAACAACAAACAAACAAACAAACAAACAAACACACACACACACACACACACACACACACACACACACATTCTCTCTCTTTCACAAACACACACACACACACACACATTCTCTCTCTCTCTCTCTCTCTCTCTCTCTCTCTCTCTCTCTCTCTCTCTCTCTCTCTCTCTCCTCTCTCTCTCTCTCTCTCTCTCACACACACACACACACACACACAAACAAACAAACAAAAAAGTCAAACACACACACACAATCACACACACACAAAAACAAAAGCTGCCAGCTAACGGACTGTTTTTCGTTGGTGCTCAGATGGTAGTAGGTTTGTAGCAGACAACTCAGATTATATCAGCCGTCTCTTTTATAACCGCCCACGTTGCTTACGCCAGCACAAATAAAACCCAAATCATTTGAATCGAGACGGAACTTGACCATTTTGCTTTACGTCCACAGAAGCGAGGTTGCTTATTAGGGACGGGGGTGGGTGGGGGACGAAAGAGTGAAGGCTCGACAGCGGGTATCGCCCGAAAAAAGACCGGAGAGACCGTTGACTGCAATGGAAGTGTTAAGGCCTTGTCCCCTCGCCATTGCGCAGCGACTAGTGCAATTGCTGTTTTAACTGCCGTGCTGGGCAGTCACAAGGACAATGTCCGTTGCACTGCTGTTGAGAAACAACCCGAATCGAAAGAAGTCCAACTTTCGCAGCCTAGCTCCACCTCCCTGCTCATGATCTCTTCTGGGCTAACTTGAGGGTCCAGCTCCACCTCCCTCCTCTTGATCTCGCCTGGAACCCTGTATACCCTCTTCTTTTCTTTCCCCATGAGCCGGTTTGGCCTAGCGGTATGGCGTTAGGCTGGTAAGCGGAAGGACCACGGTTCGATACCGCTTCGGCTCTCCTTTCTCTCAGTTCAGAAAGGTTGTGGTTTGTGGACACTGTCTTGTGACTTTGTTCATCATTTCCTACTGAAACATTAAAATGGCTCTCATCGCTGCCCATCTTAATGCAGGAATCATTCTGGTGGTGACAGTGTAGCGATAGGTTTATAATCTCCCTCTTCCCCAACCTCCATACCCCCTTCCCCCCCCTTCTCCCCGTTCCAAATAAGCCTCATGGTTTCTGTGGACGTTAAGCACCATGTTTACTTACTTACTATTTCTTTCCTCCAGTGAGCCGGTATAGCCTAGCGGTAAGGCGTTAGGCTGGTGTAAGCAGAAGGACCTCGGTTCGAATCTGCTTCGGCTCTCCTTTCTCTTCAAAAGTTGTGTTCTGTGGACACTGTCTTGTGACTTTGTCCCTCACAATTATGAAACATTAAAATGGTTCTCATCGCTGCCCATCTTAATGCAGGAGTCATTCTTGTGGTGATAGCCGCGTAGCGATAGGTATATAATCTCCCTCTTCCCCCATCACCATACCCCTTTCTCCCCCTTCTCCCAGTCCCTAATAAGCCTCATGGTTTCTGTGGACGTTAAGCACCATGTTTACTTACTTATTTCTTTCCTTTTTACCCGGGGCGGACACGCCTTATGTTTGCATGCGTGCTTGGACGCTAGGTTGCTTCCACAGTCTTATCAGTACCCAAACCTTCCGGAGAACGTTGACAGCGTCGGTGGACAGCTGCGCGGAGATAAAGAGTGCCTCTTCAGTGGTGTAACCAGTTCTGGCAGAGTTTGGAGGAAGGTGCCGGAAAGCGATGTTCGGAGTGCGACTCCGAGCATCGCTTTCCGGCACCTTCCTCCAAACTCGCACTCCGAGCATCGCTTTCTGGCACCTTCCTCCAAACTCTGCCAGAACTGGTTACACCACTGAAGAGGCACTCTTTATCTCCACGCAGCTGTCCACCGACGCGATCAGCGCCCTCCGAAAGGTTTGGGTACTAATAAGACCGTAAAAGCAACCTAGCGCCCAAGCACGCACGTAAACATGTGGCGCATCCACCCCGGGTAAAAAAAGAGTTCCATCCGATTCAAACGATTTTGGTTTTATTTGAGCTGACGTAAGCAACGTGGTCAGTTATAAAACAAACGTCTGATAATGTAATCCGAGTTGTTTGTAACAAACCTACTACTGTTTGAGCACCAACAAAAAACTGCTCGTTAGCTGACAGTTTTCTGGACCCTATGGCGTAACTAAACACGGCAGAGATTGAAGGAAGGATGTCGTAAACCAGTGCTTGGAGTCTGGCTCGGGGTGAGCCTTCAGAGTAGCGAACAAGCCAAGCTTCATCCCGTTTTCCTTTTAAAATTGCATTTTCCAACATTAGTTCTATAAAATTTCATCAGAAAGAGGACGCCGAATATTAGTTTCTATTAAACTGTAGTTTGATAGTATCCGTCAGAATAGTCATTTTCTGTGTGCGTGTCTGGTGTTCAGTTCAATCTCGACAGTGCGGTCCCAGTTTTTCTAGCAGGAGTGTCTCATAGAGACACCGTCTGGTGGTTGTGTGCGCCTGCGTTGTGCATGTGTTGTGTGTGTTGGAAGTGATGATAAAGATGTTGAATGAAGAGATGTAGTGTAAGTGCCTAAATAATTAGTAGGGTTTCATTGTTCTATAATTCTGTTTACTTTAGCCGGTGCTATTGTTTTTTGTTTGTTTGGCTTTTTGTTGTTGTTATTTGTGTGTGTGTGTGTTGTTGTATTTTGTTTTTGTTGTTTTATTGTGCGCTTCGGGCTCAGGTGAGGTCTAGACACTTTGTACATATTCTTTTACATTACTGATTTTACGTCAATGTGTAAGATCGAAAGACAGCTTTAATTTCCCGCTGGGATGAATAAAGCATATCGTTATTGTTGTTGTTGTTATCGTTACATTGCCTTCCGTTTCCAGCAGCGGAGGATGCCGACAGACTGGCTGACCTGCAGGCGGAGAACAGGGCGCTGTCCCAGAGGTTGGGGTGCCGGGTGTGTCAGGCCCCCATCAACACCATCCTCCTGCCCTGCGGACATCTCGTCGTCTGCGAGAACTGCGCCCGGACCATGACGTCATGTCCGCTGTGCCACGACACCATCCGAACGACTGCCCGGGTCCACATGGAGTAGAGACAGCCTGGCCGGTCTACATGGTGTAGTAGAGAGAGACTGCCCGGGTCTACGCGGGGTAGAGACTGCCCGGGTCTACGTGGGGTAGAGACTGCCCGGGTCTACGAGGGGTAGAGACAGCCCGGGTCAACGAGGGGTAGAGATAGCCCGGGTCTAGGGGGGTATATATGTGTAACCGAGTGTATTGTATACATCATAGTTCAGGAGCTGTGTGAGAGTCGAGGTGGCCGTCCTGAGCTGTCCGTCCTAACGAGCCTTCTGGTTTCCGTGGACGTAAAGAATTATTGAACCGTGCTTCGGCATTGGTCACAACTTGTCCCTAATATGTCAGCTGACATCTGAGGACATTAAGCATCACATCATCATCATCACCGCAGCTTCCCTTTTCCCCCAGTGTCCCTGCAGCGGCAGGTTGTTTGTTTGTCAGTGCGGCCAGTGTTCATCTCAGGGGAGAGCCTACACTGTTTCCTGGTTGGTTGGTGTAGGTAGGTAGTGTTGCTTAATGTCCTTAGATGTCAGTTGACACATTAGGGACAAGCTGGGACCAATGCCGAAGCATGGTTCAATATAGCTTTACGTCCACGGAAACCAAAAGGCTCGTTAGGACGGACAGCCCAGGACGGCCACCTCGATTCTCACACAGCTCCTGAACTATGGTTGGTTGGTGTACAAATAAAAGTTATGTTATAGCAACCTCTGACTTGTGGCTCTTTATCCATGCTTCCGACCTACTTCCCTCACTCCCTTCCCCCACTCCCTTCCCCCACCCCCCTACAAACCGGAAAGAAAGGAGTAAAGGGTCATGGCCCGAAACATGTATACAATACACTCGGTTACATATGTATAGACTGTCCGGGTCTACGCGGGATAGAGACAGCCCGGGTCTACGTGGGATATAAAAGTATTGGGCGATTCAGGCGGGGTTGTCAACTCCCTTGACTTTTGCCCGGCATCGCTTAAGTCCCCTGGCTGCTTTTACTTCCGGCGCGTACTTTTTTCACAATGGAAACGGAAGATGGTGAATCAAACACGAGTTTGTGATTCTTTTCGACCGTTTCTCGACTCCGCTGAATCCACATAGTGAATATTCTTTGGACATTTCTTGGTGTAAAATGTGATACTTCTGCTGGTTGTGGTTAGGTGAAATGCAAATAATTGGGATGTGCTTGCTGTCGACTGTTTTTGACTTGTTTAAACCAGCTGGCGATTTAAAATATGCGTTTTCAACTGGTGTAGAAGAATGTTCAGCGTCTGCTTCGTCCTGGCGTTACCCAATGAGAGTGACGGGACACGCAAGAACAAGTATTTAAGAACTCCGTCTTGTACAGCCCGTCCCTAATAAGCCTTATGGTTTCTGTGGACGTTAAGCACCATGTTTACTTGTATAGAGTCCAGGCGAGATCAAGAGGACTGGACTCTCAAGAAGAAGCTAGCCCAGAAGAGATCAAGAGCAGGGAGGTGGTGCTGGGCTAGAGAGACAGAGTTGGACATCTTTTGCTTTAGTTGTTTCCCAACCACGGAGCTACGGACATTGTCTTTGTGACTGTTCTGCATAGCAGTTGGGACAGTGCGTGCTGTGGTCGCTGCGCAATACCGGACGGACACTGCCTAAACATCCTGTTGTTCTGTCGGCGGTCCACGGCAGCCTTGGTCTTCCCGGTTGGTGCCTGTTTCAAGGTTTCACTCTTCTGTCCCCCTTTCCCACTCGTCCCCGTCCTTGATAGGCCTTTTCGCCTCCGTGGACGTTAAGCATCAAAAACTCACTCTGTCTTGTCCCTTTTCTGCCCGTTCTCCGGACTTTTTTTCTCTCCAGAAAATGCTGCAGTATTTTTCGTTATGTGTGTGCCTGCCGTTGACAAGCTAGGAAATAAAAGTTCGTCGTTGGTATGTGCAACATGTTCCCGTATGACACTGCCATTTGCCATTATGCATTTGTTGTATAGAATGTTTTTTGCTTGTTTGATATTCTTTTTGTCTGTTCTGAAAAAGTTTTTTTCGGATCTAGCATTCGTAAATCAGACAGAAGGGACTAACTCTTCGAAAATGTGTGTTTGATGTTTGCGTATGCATATTTTGTTCTCTTTTGTTCTATATTTGTGTTTGGACCGACTTTATAGATTTGACGTGAGCGTGGTTTTGCATGTGGGATTTTGAAAAGTGTTTATTTATGGCTAAAAAGTGTATTGGCTGATGGGCCTGAGGTGACCCAGTGCGGTTGACAGGATGTTGAAATCCAGGTGCTAGCTGGCTGACTGTAGGCTACATGACGCAATACTATCGTACAGCTGAACCTTACCCCCCCCCCCCCCCCCCCCCCCCGCACCCGCCGCCACTGCGCACCTCCCTACCCGCCTGTAATGAAGCTGTTATAATACAGTATTTCATAAGAAAGGTAAGTTTGTTTGCTGGTGGTTACGATGGTGGTGGGGGGGGGGGTGGCGCGGGGGAGGGGGGGGGTGGCGGTATGAAGTACTTTTGCAGCTTAAAGAATAGACCCGTGTTTTGCCCCTGTTCATTATCTGTAAAGTTGGGTTCACACTGTGTAAATTGTGCATAAATTGTTGGTTATTTTGTTTGTTTAAAAAATCCATCATAAAAAATAAAAATAGAAAACTTAAACAAAAACTCCATTGATGGGATTCCTGTCTCTGTTTTGACTACACGAGAAGACAAGCTTTGTTTGCGTGTCGTACACACACACACACACACACACACCGACACACATACACACACTTGAGCTCCTTGTCCTCTTCAGCGGTTGAAAGGTATCAGGCTACTCACATTGCCTGCCAGCAGTCAAGGGACTCTACATTTGAAACTCAGTTGGGACACATTGGAACGTGCCGCGTCAGTCACAGTATTGTCACTGTGCCGCCAGTGTGCAGGTGAAACTTCGGGCACACTAGAATGTGCTGCGTCACAAGCCGGGTATTCCGATGCACTGACCGAGGTTGTTTTTTTTGGGGGGGGGGACGGCGTTGGTTCCATTGTCACTTAAAAAAGCGTTGGAATACCCGACTTGTGTTAATGACACTGTCGGTAGGCCATGCATGCGTTGCACCCGTAGGTGCGGCCGAATCAGGCCTTTTGTGGCATATTTTGTCGGCGGGTATATAGTGTCGCCAGCGACAATGTATGTCGACGTTCACAGTACATAATGTCGGTAGTCGTCAGAGCAAACAATTTGAGATGACGACGGCGATGATGATGATAATCATTACATTTATAGAAAGTGACATGTTAGACTTGATTTTTGTTAAAGTTGAAAATTCCATGCAACTTTGGGTGAAATATATGGGTACTTGTTTTAACACGTGAAACGAACGTGCATGGCACTGAGCGACCCCAGTATTTATGCTGAGATTTGTACGTTTTTTGAATGTATGGAAGTTACTTTTGTGCCTGTACTCACTTTCTGAACTGACATAAGAGTGAAACGGACACACGCACGCACTCAGATACCCAGTTCATTCACTTGCGCACACACGCACGCGCACACGCTCACACTGTGACTCTTTCTTTTTTTCTCGGTCTCAGCGTCTCGCTCTCTCACACACAATCCACGTCCACTTTGTATACTCAAATGGCAATGTCAGTTTCCAACGTTTTTCATTCGGCACTTTGGTGTCCTTATCGATTGTCGGTACTTTTGATGCTAACGTGAAAGAGAGGACTTGGCTGATTCTACTAAGTCCCGATTTTCGATGGTCAGTTCTACCTTATGAAGTACAACATGGCTGCTGTAACTTGAGCAGGCGTTCCAACTTTTGTTCGATCTCAAAATCAAGTTGAAGAAAACTTCATTGTATCGTCAAAAAAATACAATTATTCAAAATCTACCCTCCCCTTCCAGCGGACACACACACACATACACTGACACACAAACCGGTTGCGGCATGTACCGTCGCCGGTGATGTTAATATATTGTCGCCGGCGACAATATATGCCCGACGACAAAATATGCCGCAACAAGGCCTCTCATTGGGATCGGCAGTCACTGACTTGCCACGTGTGCATTGACATTGACCGTGACCATATTGCTTTATGTCCACAGAAGCGAGGTGGATTATTAGGGAGGGGGGGGGGGGCGAGAGAGAGTGAAGGCTCGAGTGCGAGATGTGATAAGTTGCACTGCTGTTGAGGAACAACCCGAAGCGAAATAAGTTCAACTTTCGCAGCCCAGCTCCACCTCCCTGCTCATGATCTCTTCTGGGCTGAGGGTCCAGCTCCACCTCCCTCCTCTTGATCTCGCCTGGAACCCTGTAATGACACACACAGGGGGGTGTGTGCGAGAATAATCATTGACATTGCCTTACCCTCGCTATCTATATCGGTCCTTTCAATGAAAAGTCAAGTACTCTGGTGGTCCATGATACCGTCTATGGTGTGTGATTGGACTACCAGATAACACACACACGCACACACACAAGGGCACACGCGCGCGCACTGGTGTATGCTCAGTTCAAGCATTTCCTTTTCAGTGCCGACTCCATATTTTGCACACACGGAACATTTTGCTTTACGTCCACAGAAGCGAGGTTGCTTATTAGGGACGGGGGGGCTCGAGTGAGAGATGTAATAAGTGGTGGGATGTAGAATGTGGTGATGTGTGATGTGGAATGTTATGTGAAACATGGTAGTGGAATTGGGTGTGATCACGGTCAGATGTGGTGGAATTATGCAAGATGCGGTGCAACTATGTTGTGTAAAATGTGGTGTGGCCAATATATGGTGGGATCTGAAATGTGGCGTGGAGTACATGGAATGTGACGTGAGGTGGAACAGAATGGGACGGAATGTGAGATGTGGCGTTGATGCATAATGTGGCCGGTATCAGTGGTGAGATTTGAAATATGGTATTGCAAAGTGGAATAGTGTGCTGCGAGAGGTGCTGGTGTGATCAGAAATGGGCGATATGGGGAGGAATGATGGTGTGATGTGGGTTGGAATCGATGTCAGAGATGGTGTTCGATGTGGAATGACGCAATGTAAAATGTGGTGGAATGATGTGATGAGGTGCGAGATGCAATAGCAATGTGTTATACATTCCACATCTCACCACAATATTTCACATCAAACCACATTTCCGGCACAGCACACCATACCACATCTCACATCACACCACATTTCACGTATTTCAATACCACCAGATCACACGGCGTGATGTGGAATAGTGTGGTGAGAAATTTGGTGCGATGTGGAATGTTTTGCAATGCCACCGAGATGTGGGATGTTGTGCCTTATTCATCCTGAATCTGGCTTGTGCATGTGGAAGTAAGGTGTGCATTGTAGAATTATTTGCAACATGTGTGATTGCTGTGATGTCATGCAATGTCATATTTGAAATGTGGTGATGCGATGTGAAATGGTGGTGTGCTGATGCAAGATGTGATTGATGCAAGTGGTGTTATATGTGGTTGCGTGAATACTGAGCGAGGGGGGGGGGTGGGGGTGTGGGAACGGTCTTGACGCCATTCTTAGATCCATGGTGTGCTATGTGTTGGAATGCTTTTGGAAATGCAGTGTGGGACGAACTGTGTGTGTGGGTTTGAATGTGTGCTGTGGGGATAGTGCGCGGTGTGTAATTTATATTTGAATGTGATGTGCCGGTGGTAGTGGTGCTAATGGTGGTGGTATGGCGTGATGTGGAATTTGGTGTGGTGTGGAACGTTTTGCAATGTCAGATGTGGGATATTGTGGTGGGATGTGAAATGTGGTGCGATGTGTATCTAAAATGTGGTGCGATGTGGAATGTTGCAATTTCAGACATTGTGATGCAAACTGGCCTCAAACATGCAAAATGTGGTGATGTTTCCATCTGCAGGGTGAGTGTGGTGGTGTCCTGGTATGTTGGGAAGGTTACATAATGCACAAGATGTGGAAAGTTACGACTGTGATGTTAAAATGTGGTTGTGTGGAAATTGTGGCTGATGAGATATGTGGCATAGGTGCATGTGCTGTGTGTATTGTTTGTTATGATTCCGAGATGTAGAATAATAGGTTGGTCCGAGGTTGAGAGGTATCTTTCACAATTAAATGTAGGTGTACATGTGGCCTCTCTCTAACTTTGTGGTATTTAGTTAGTGGATGTGTGGAAGGTTGTGACAAGTTGGTGGTCTGTGATCGGAATGGTGGTGGTGTGGGACTTGTGTACATGAAAGGTGGGTTGATTATAATCCTGTGTTGGTGTTGATATGTGATGTGGATGTATTGCGATGTGGAAAACGTTGTGAGTGTGGTGTGGAGTTTGGGTTGGAGTGAGTATCAATTTGAACCCTACTAATTTACATAAACACTGCAGCACTTTGATGTGGAAATGTGGCTCGGACACACATACGCACAAGGCAATGGCTGCACTCAACTTCACGCACACGAGATCAAAGCTACAAGCAGAGATCAAGAGGAGAAAGGTGGAGCTGGACCCCCATTAAATGATACTACGGAAGATATATATTTGTTATAATGTGTGATGTGGAATGGTACAGAGTATGAAGTGGATGTCTGTGGCCTGGATGGACTAGAGAGTGTGAAGTGGTGCAGAATGGTGTGGTGAAAAGAGCGTATGGTATGAAATGGTGGCGTGAAATTGTCCTTGTGTGGTGGTGGATTTGCATGGTGTGAATTTTAAATGTCTTAGTGTTAGTTATGGAGCTAACGTTATGTGTAATCGTTCAGAGCTGTTGCTCTTTCTGTGTATTGTTATGTAGGTTGTTTCAAGTGTAATGTCAGTTCAGTACTGTTTGTTGTTGTCAGTAGTGGGATTCAGTGGCGGTTGCTGTAGGGTTCGTTTTTGAGCGTCGGCTCAGTTCTATAGCTTTCAATGCAAGTAGTGTTCACTCAGTTCTATAGCGTTCAATGCAAGTAGTGTTCAGTCTATACGGTTAGAAGTCTGTGTAGCATACATAGTCAATGTGTTCAGTGTTAGCTAGGTTACAGTCTACGGCGTTCATGGTCTGCCTACTATTATTCAGTGTCAGTAGTGTTCAGTCTAGTTTCGGTTGTCAGTCGGTTCAGAGTCTGTAGTGTGTTACAGTGTCAGTTAAAGTGTCTGTATCGCTCAGGGTGTGTAGTGGTTCTGTGGGTTCACTCTTCGTCTGTAATCTTCAGTGGTCTTTGCAGTGTTCAGAGGCCTCTGGCTGTAACCTAGAGTCTGTCTCATGTCCATGTCATGTTCAGAGTCCACACTTTGAATGTCCTCTGCCCCTGCGCAGTTCTTGAATTTTAACATCCCGTCAACCACAGCGGGTCACCTGAGGACAAAATACAATGTAAAAAGATATATTAAAAAATCCACTTATCTATCAATGCACAATGACACACGTTTTGGTACGTATTTATTTTCGGTAGGTACTCACAGGGGGAACCTACTTGTCAGCTCTAGGTCATCAACAGGGGGTCTTAATTTCTGAGTCCACAGTGTCCCACTGTGGGAGGCCTGTGTGGAAAAACCGGTCATGCTCAGAGCATCAATGCATAGGCCTGTTGGAGGAACACTGTAGTAATTATATTATGTCAATGTTAAATCTGCAAATACACCAGTGGGCAATTCACGACAGCATCTGTGAGTCAATCTGGCCTTCGGTCATGCTTGGATGAGTGACTACATTTGTATGTACATCTGTCTACTTGTGTAGGATATATATGAATAAAAAATGATTTTCCAGACACATCTGGATACATGCATGTGCAAGTTTATGAATAAAAAGTGTTTTTCCAGACTTACCTTTTAAAGACGGCCACAAACTGATGGTATGTACTGACTCAATCATTTGTTTAGTTACAAGTGGGGTGTTCACCGCTGATTCTGAGTGTGCTCGTCTGCTGCATCGTCTTTTATTAGGAAGTATTTTTCTCACACATTTCCATAAAAAGCACACAAACATGGCATATTTGTATTCCTTTATGGCACAAGCAGGCTATTGTTAAAAGAAGAATCCGTTGACTTCCAAATATTGCAATATGTGTAAAATAATGTGTACTTTTTTGTGTAGGTTTCATGTTTAAAGAGACAAGGCTAAAATAATGTGTAGTTTTTGTTAGGTCTATGTTTAAAGAGAACAAGGCCAAGAGTGCTCATGCAGAACCTACAAAGTGATTTGACAGGGCTCCACGATCAACGTCATACCCTGGCAAGCAACATTAGTACAAAAGAGGGAAATTGCCCATAACCATTGATAACATGCACCAAGGGTACCTCTTCAGAGTGTGGTCTGTTGTGCTTCTTGTTGTTCAGTGTTACAGGTTCTGCTGATGTTCATTTTTCTTTCTTTCTTTTTATTTTTGATTTTTGTTGTTTGTTGCTTACTATCTTCATATACCTTCCTTAGGGTTTGTGGGGGCCACGATGGTGGCGCTCACATTCGATGCTTGTTCCTTTTGTTGCTGCATTTTGCCCTCTATGTGCACATGATAATATCTGTGTGTGGGTATGGGGTATGGGGTGACGGGCATCTGGGTCTCATTCAAATCAACTTCGTTGATGGTCTGAAGGTACTTTTGACACTGTGATACATTCTCCTCTCTATATATATAATATATACACATATTACAAAACAACAAGTCCACTTGGAAAAAGGTGTGGTCACTATCTGAATGAAATCCTAAAAATACCTTGTACTTCCTGTTCGTGTGTTTGACAGCCAAGCACGATGACCATGTGTCATAGCACCTGTTTCATCGTCGCACCTGCTGCTCTGCTTGTCTGCTGGCCAAGGGGATGGTTGATGTCATCAGTGTGGTATGGCAGTTCCTCTCTAGGTGGTGCCTTGCTCTTGCTGTTTTCTATCAATGGACGTGGACCATTGCAGTTCCCCAGCTGAAGTCTGGAGAGCATACAGGCTTTTCTACACGACGAGCACACAACGACTTGCACTATCAGTGAACAAATGTGCATGCCCGCTTGGTGCGAACAATACACCTCAAGTGTGCGTACATATATATGCCCACAAATGTGTATATGCTGTACATAAGCCATTACTAAACTAAAACCCACATAATTATAGCAATCTCTTTCTATCTTTCATGCACTACTATATTTGAATGCACATTGGCATTGTTTTTCAGTTTTTACTTTTTGCAGCAAGGATCTGACACACACAACGTTGGAATGAAAGAAAAAAGAAGTGCGAAACTGACGCTATACACCAAAAGTTGAAACGGACTCCAACTGACTTCTTATTAGATTGGGCCTATTATAAACCAATTCTTCTATCTTCATTATTCTATCCTCTCCATTTTGTGGTGTGGTCGTCTCTCTCTCTCTCTGTGTCTCTCGTGCTCTCTCTCTCGTCTCGCGTATACTAAGCTACTGAAACATCTGCTCTACTATTTTTTTTTAAATTTTTACAACTGCTTTGCACAAACATAAAAAGGTAGCTGTTTAGCCATCTCTGCAATAACAGCACTAGAAATAAGTGTATTCAAGCTGAACAATGTCATGGGTGCGTGCGAACTGTAAAAAATAGTTATGAAGAGCTTTATGGTGTGAGAAGGCTGCTAAGCGGATGAGCCTTAAATTATCAGGATTTCAGAGGAGACCTCTAGTTATGTTGTTTTTCTTCTTTCTTCTGTGTTTTCCCAATTTTTCCGCAGAGGGTAATAGATTTTTTTTTATCAATGTCCTGAGGTGACCCTGTGTGGCTGTGTACGTTAAAATCTACCAACTGTCTCTTGATCATCCTACCCACCTCCTTCTTGTATGAAAGCTACATGGAGCAAACACTAGTTAACAACAAATGCTGCTGAAGCATTCAACATTGGAAGGAGCCCCTACTGAAAACCACTCCTAAGAAAAAACCCATGAATGCTTTTCTACCCACAAAGAAAGAGCTGGGATGTGGGGTAGAAAAAGTGTATCAAAAAGACCCCAAAGGAAGCATTCAGAATGAAAGGAACCCTATGAAATGCTAAACAGAGTAAAACAACTACAGTAGCAACAATGCTTGGGCTGAAGAAGGCCAAAGAAAAAGCCCTAAATGAACCAGTCAAATCGGAAAGGAGCCCTATGAAAACCGTTTCTCAGTTACAAGCCATACTTAAGCTTAAAAAGAAACAAGCAAAAAACAACAAGAAGAGGAGTTCTGATAGAAGAAGGCCTAGCTAAAAGCTCTAAAAAGCAGCATCAGAGAACACAGACAATTGATTTTGTAAAGCAGGTGTTTTTTTACGTGAACAGGGGACCCCCCCCTTGAAGAACTTACTCCCCCGGGTGAAACAATGTGGGGAGAGCCCCTGGGGGATCTTGAGCCTTTTTCCCCACTTTTTTTACAAGTGCAACCCCCCTCCCACAGTCTGTGAACCAGGGGGGAAATACACCCCAAACACCCACATTAAGAAGAGGGGACCCCTAGGAAAACATAAAAAGCCCAAAACCAAAAGAAAAGAGGGGATGTGGGTAGAAGAAGTGTATAAAAAAAACCCCCAAGGAACATTCAGAAGAAAGGACCCCTATGAAAGCTAAAAGAAAAACCACTAAGTACAAAAATGCGGGGCTGAAAAAGGCCCAAAGAAAAACCCTAAAAAACCCAGTCGGGAGCCCTAGAAAACCCAAATTTGGAAGAACACACCTAAAAATCAAAAAAGAAAACAAAATCACTAAGAAAAGAGTTCTGATAGAAAAAGGGCTAAAAAGCAAAAAAAAAAAGCAGCAGGGGAGAACACAGACAAGTGGCTTTTGTAAAAAGCAGGTGGGTTTTCTACGGTGAATCACCGGACCCCTCCCCTGAAGGAATTTCACCACCTAAAACTATGTGGAGACCCTGGGGGATCTGAGCCTGTTTCCCGTTACAATGAATCACCCTCCACGCTGTAAAACATGTAAAATCCCCCCCAAAACACACAAGAAGAGGGGACCCTAAAACCTAAAAAGCCCAAAACCACAAAAAAAAAGGCTGGGTTTTTTAAAGAAGTTTAAAAAACCCCCAAAGGAAGCTTTCAGAAGAAAGGAACCCTATGAAATGAACAGAGCAAAACCCACTAAGTAACAACAATGCTGGGCGAAGAAGGCCAAAGAAAAGCCCTAAAATGAAGCTTTAAAAATTTGGAAAAGGACCCTACGAAAACCACTTGAAAAGAACACATCCACAAAATGCAAAAAAAAAAAAACCACAAGAGAAGAGTTTGATAGAAGGGGTTACTAAAAGCTCAAAAAAAAAAAAAGCAGCATTTGGGAGAACCGGAAAAGTGGCATCTTGAAAAGCGGGTAGTTTTTCGAGGGGAATCCCGGACCCTCCCTGAAGGAATTTCACCCACCGGGAAACAATAGTGTTGGGG
>JABMCL010000778.1:35000-42500 GCA_018857735.1 Alviniconcha marisindica | reverse complement strand
CTCGCCACATTTTGGCAAAGTGCGCAGCTAACTCGGTGAATGCTCTGGGTGTTTAGTCGCCTGTGAGGGACGTTTCTGTCCCTGTGTCTGCATGCTTGTAGTACATGTCTCTGTCTGACTCGCTGTCTCTGTCTCAGTTCTCTGTCTGTCTGTGTCTCTGTCTGTCTGTCTGTTTGTCTGTCTGTCTGTGTCTGTCTGTCTGTCTGTGTCTCTGTCTGTGTCTCTGTCTGTCTGTGTCTGTGTGTGTGTGTGTGTGTGTGTGTGTGTGTGTGTGTGTGTGTGTGTGTCTGTCTGTCTGTCTGTCTGTCTGTGTCTCTGTCTGTGTCTCTGTCTGTCTGTGTCTGTCTGTCTGTCTGTGTCTCTGTGTGTCTGTGTGTCTGTGTGTGTGTGTGTGTGTGTGTGTGTCTCTCTCTCCCATCAACCCCGATCCTAAGATGATCATGTGTGGTTAACAGCAGGACGTTAAAATCCAGTACTCTCTCTCTCTCCCTCTCTTTCTCTCTCCTTGTGTGTGTGTGTGGGGTGGGGGGGGGGGGGGGGGGGGGGGGGGGGGGTATCTCTGTCTGCACCCCTCTCATTCTTTTTCCACCTTCTTTGTTTCTTCACTCATTTCTTTCTCTCCCCTTTTCTTTCTTTAGCTTCACAGTTGTCGTTCTTTTTTCCGTTCTTCGATTTTCTTTCTCTCTCTCTCTCTCTCTCTCTCTCTCTCTCTCTCTCTCTCCCTCCCTCTCTCTCTCTTCTATCGCCTGTCTCCACTGTCCCCTGTCTCAACGTATCCTGCGTGTTGTTTACCCCTGGTTGAAAAACCTCACGGAAAACGTCTGTCACACGCTGATGCCTCCTCTCCCTTGCAGGGCGTCTTCATTCTCCTTCTGCACGTGCTGCTCTCCTCTCACATCCGGGCGCTTCTAGTCGCGCGCATCAAGGGGGAGGGAGAGGGAGAGGAGGAGGGAGAGGGGACGAGGCGGGATGGGGTGCGTGTGTCCAAGACGGCCAGCGCGGACAGCGAGGGCGACACCCGATCTTCCGTCGTCAGAGGAAGAGGCGGCGGTGCCGCGACCGGCGTTTCCTGCCACTGTGGCTAGAGGTCTCCTCAGGCTGTGTCGTCACAAGCTGGAAGGTTCGGCGGGAAAAGCTGGAGGTTTTTGCGTGAAAAGCTGGACGTTTGAGGCGTGAAAAGCTGGAAGTTTTGGGTGTGAAAAGATGGACGTTTGGGGCGTGAAAAGCTGGACGTTTGAAAGTTTGGGGCGAAAAAAGCTGGAAGTTTTGGGTGTGAAAAGCTGGAAGTTTTGGGCGTGAAAAGCTGGACGTTTGGGGCGTGAAAAGCTGGAAATTTTGGGTGTGAAAAGATGGACGTTTGGGGCGTGAAAAGCTGGACGTTTGAAAGTTTGGGGCGAAAAAAGCTGGAAGTTTTGGGTGTGAAAAGCTGGAAGTTTAGGGTGTGAAAAGATGGACGTTTGGGGCGTGAAAAGCTGGAAGTTTTGGCGTAACAATCTGGAAGCTTTGGCGTGAAACGCTGGAAGTTTTGTTGTGAAGGCATTATGTTTTTGCTTGAAAAGCTGGAGGTTTTTTTGCTTGAAAAGCTGGAGGTTTTGGCGTGAACAGCTGGACGGTTTGATGTAAAAAGCTGAACGTTTGGGGCGGGACAGTCTGGACGTTTTGGTGTAACAAGCTGGACGTTTTGGTGTGAAAGGCATGATGTGTTGGTGTGACAAGCTGGACGTTTTGGTGTGACAGGCATGATGTTTTGGCGTGACAAGCTAGACGTTTTGGTGTGACAGGCATGATGTTTTTGGCGTGACAAGCTGGACGTTTTCGCGTGAAAAGCTGGACGTTTCTGCCGGAAATGGCTGGAAAATAATGACATTTTAGCGCGGGAACAGGAAAACGTATTGTTTTTGAATACATATTGTAAGTTGGATGTTCTGTGTCTCTGAAAAGGATGAAAAATATAACTGGATTTTTCCGTTGCCGGGAACTGAAGAACTGGAGTGTGATGTTTGAGTTCTAACCAAGAAAACAAAAACATCTGACGGGTAACCGTTATTTCTTTAGTAGGAAACACTCGTCTGAAGTTTTTTTGTCTGAAAAAGCTGCAGTTTGAACTTATATTTGTAGCTTGAAATTTTGAAATGTGTGTGTGTGTGTGTGTGTGTGTGTGTGTGTGTGTGTGTGTGTGTGTGTGTTGTGTGTGTGTGTGTGTGTGTGTGTGTGTGTGTGTGTGTGTGTGTGTGTGTGTGTGTGTGTGTGTGTGTATTTTCCAAGGATTGTAGTTTAGGTTAATTTAGACCTGTGTAACAACTAGTCCTTGCTAAACTACTGATTAAGTGAATGATGGAGGTAAACAAAAAACACACGTCCCGGCAGAGAGAGAGAGAGGGGGGGGAGAGAGAGAGGAGAGAGAGAGAGAGAGGGAGAGAGAGAGAGTGTGAGAGAGAGGGGGGAGAGAGAGACGGAGAGAGAGGGAGGGAGAGAGAGAGAGAGAGTGTGTGTGTGTGTGTGTGTGAGTGAGAGAGAGAGAGAGAGAGGAGAGAGAGAGAGAGAGAGAGAGAGAGAGCCAGAGAGAGAGAGAGAGAGCCAGAGAGAGAGAGAGAGAGAGACAGAGAGAGAGAGAGAGAGAGAGAGAGAAGAGAGAGAGAGAGAGAGAGAGAGAGAGAGAGAGAGAGAGAGAGAGAGAGATAATGATAGTATCTTTATGCCTTTGTAACGCTTCGGGCACTTACGAGATGGAGTGCCATAAATAATCTATTATAATTATTACGTGCTACAAGCGCTGAGCACTGATGGAGATCAGGTGAGAGGCGAAAGGTCAGCAGGGCGGACAGAGGTTACCGGGTTAGACTGCACGTGCAGCTAGACTTACGATGGTGGTGACAGGGGGTGTGGACCCGGGATTAGCTCTTATCATGGCCTGTGTCATTCCTTGTCTATGAGCTGATTGTATGCAGAATGCCTGTAGCTTGTGGCCTGTGGTGTGTGTGTGTGTGTGTGTGTGTGTGTGTGAGTGTGTGAGTGAGTGAGTGAGTGTGTGTGTGTGTGTGTGTGTGTGTGTGTGTGTGTGTGTGTGTGTGTGTGTGTGAGTGAGTGAGTGAGGTGAGTGAGATAGTGAGTGAGTGTGTGTGTCGGAAGGGGGGGGTGTGTGTCTGTGTGTGTGTGTGTGTGTGTGTGTGTGTGTGTGTGTGTGTTTGTGTGTGTTGTGTGTGTGTGTGTGTGTGTGTGTGTGTGTGTGTGTGTGTGTGTTACCTACCGTCCCCAGAAAATGAACCGTAATGGTTGACCAAGTTACCTACCGTCCCCAGAAAATGAACCGTAATGGTTGACCAAGTTACCTACCGTCCCCCCAAAAAACGCGCCCTGGTATAACCGTAATTGTAGACCAAGTTTCCGACCGTCCCCAAAAAACGAAACCAGGTTTCCTACCGTTCCCCCAAAACGCGCCCTGATATAATCGTAAAGGTTGATCAACTTACCTACCGACCCCCCAAAACGGTCCCTGATATAACCGTAAAGGTTGATCAACTTACCTACCGACCCCCCAAAACGCCCTGACATAACTGTAAAGGTTAACCAAGTTACCTACCGTTCCCCCAAAACGCCCTGACATAACCGTAAAGGTTGACCAAGTTACCTACCGTTCCCCCAAAACGCCCTGATATAACCGTAAAAGTTGACCAAGTTACCTACCGTCCCCCCAAAAAACGAAACAGAAAACAAACTGCCCACAGCACGACAATGATGGACGGGCCAGCAAAACGAAGACAGCATCAGGCTGAGAGAAATATTCCAGTCTTCAAGGCTGATGGCGCACGCGTTTTATGACGACACGGAGTGTTTGTCCCTGGTCAGCGCAGGTCCACGTGTCCTTTAAATCCGCATTAATACCCGTCTGCTAGCGCCCTGTCTCTTTCACTCACACCAACTCACCTCGCGACCAGCCCCTTGTCTGATTAAAAGAGAACTAAATTTAAAAAGCAAGAAGGATATATGAGGATACATACACGGGCAAACATGCCCGACACACACGACATATATATTATATATATATATATATATATATATATATATATATATATATATATATATATATATATATATAATACGTATATAGAGATGATACAGTGCATGCATACTCTCGAATGCATACGTAAAGACACGCGCGCGCGCACACGCGCACGCACACACACACACACAGACATACACACACACACACACACACACACACACACACACACACACACACACACACACACACAGACTCACACACACAATACACGCAAACACAAAGCAGGTGGGAGCACAACGTTACAATAACATAACAACACACACACACACACCCCAAAACCACACACACACACACACACACCTCACGCGTCAGACGAGGGGATGGGTCTGTGAAAAATAGTTTAGAAATAATTATTAAACAGGTGCGTCTTGAGGGCGGCTTTAAAAGAGGAGGCAGAATCAGAGTGGCGGAGTGTTTGAGGCAAATTGTTCCAACCAGATGGGCCAGGTAAGAAAAGATCTTTACCAAATGTTTTGTGTTTAACGCGGAGGACAAATGTTCGTGTGTCGGATGCAGATCGTAATTGTCTTGCTGGAGTATAAGGTTGAAGGAGATCGGACAGATACTCAGGGGCTGTTCCAGAGATGGAATTGAAGCAGATAGTGAAATTTTGTATTGAATGCGATGTGTTACTGGTAGCCAATGCAGAGTTTCAAGAATAGGATGGACGTCGTCAGCTTTCACACAAGCCTTGCTGCTGCATTCTGAACTTTTTGAAGTTTGTCTAGTAAGTACTGTGGGCAACCTCAAAGTAAAGAGTTACAGTAGTCTAAGCGAGAGAGGACAAGACAGCATACAAGGGTTTGGGTTGCTTGAGTGGTGAGAATGTGTCGTATGGAACTTACATGCCTGATTTGTATGTATGCGGCTTTACACATTTTGCTTATGTGTTGAGACATGCTGAGATTTGAGTCCAGGGGTACACCGAGGTTTTTAACAGATGACACAAATGGGACATCGGCGTCTCCTCTCTTTTTGAATAGATAAAAACCGACACATTTTAATCTAATAAATCAATACATAGAAACTGACTCAGTTTAAAAGAAATTGACGTTGGTTTTCTTTCATTCCTTATATCCGAGTTCCTCCTCCCAACACACACACACACACACACACACACACACACACACACACACACACACCTCCCCCCGACATTTTTCAAAGAATAAACCACCACTTAAAAATCATGTAATTTGTTGTTCTCCCCCCACCTCACCCCCACACCACACACACCTTCCCCCGCCTTCCACCACCACCATCTACACCTCCCCCCACCCCCCATCCCGAAAAAAAGCGAACGAAAAATCACTTTCATTACAAAAACACATCCATTTTTTTCGGTTGACACAGTGACAACCGGAAACGAATGTACAAGTGACTGAACAAGTTCATTTTTCTTTCACACACCAACTACCCAGCAGTCTGGTGGACAGGTGGATTGAGAGGGGTGGGGGGGGGGGGGGGTGTTTAAACCTAAAAAACTGGCGTGCGTATTTGCATGACTCATTATGTCGTGGTGTGGCGGTGACGTATTCACAACGTAAGTAAGTAAGTAAGTAAGTAAACATGGTGCTTAACGTCCAATTCCCAACGGAAGGTGAGGCAGCCTATATAGTCGTTACGTCACAAGCTCACGAAAGGCCAGATGGCAGCCACAGAGAGCTAGGGAATGATCGGGAATGATCGGGATTGATCGGGATTGATCGGGAATGATCGGACAACGTGCAGTCAAAGTCTATTTCGTAACAGGTTTCTAGCTTCCAGTCACAGAGCTCAGGAGCCGTGTGAAAGTCCAGGTGGCCGTCCTGGGCTCCCGTCCCTAATAAGCGTACGGTTTCTGTGGACGTAAAGCAACATTCAACCATCTTCCAGTCTACTATTGTTGGCAATGCTGCTGCTGTTAATGATGATGATGATAATAATAATAATGATAATGATCATTTCTAAAGCGCAAATTCTTTTTTTTAATTTTTAAATGATGATGATGATGATGATAATAATACAAATAACGAGCATCTCTAAAGCGCAAATTCTAAAAAAAAAATCAACAAAATCTTAAATGATGATGATGATGATGATGATGATGATGATGATGATGATGATGATGATGTTGAGGAGAAGTAGGAGGACGATGCCAATAACTACGACTGATGACGGTGCTGGGGATGATGACGATAGTGATGATGATGATGGTGATGACAACGACTGTAATGACGATGATACAGAATACAAAATCCTTATTGTCTAGATGAAAAACAGAAATTTGCCTTTCGACTACACATAAAATGCGAGGTAGGTAACTTGGTGTTTTTCGCCCAGTCAACCATTACGGTTATATCAGGGCGAACATAAAATACAACACAGCACGTATATTTGCACACAGAGTGAAACAAAGTGTCATCCATACATACCAGTAGCTCCTTAAGGCCAACACTATCAAACACACACATACACTACACACTAAAATCACAAGTAGCATGCTTAAAACAAGCCATTCTCATAATGGGGAGCGGGGATAGCTCAGTGGTTAGAGCGCCGGACTCGTGATTGAAAGGTCGCGGGTTCGAGTCCCCGCATGAGCAGCGGGAGAATTTTCTTCTCATGGGTCAATTTTCTGTGCTCTTATCAAAACAGGGTTAAACTAGTCCATGGTGAACAGGTAAATTATAATAAGACAGAACATAACCAGGAATTTCTCAAGGTTCCAGGCGAGATCAAAAGATCCAGAGATCTTAGAGGAGGGAGGTGGAGCTGGACCTTCAAGTTAGCCCAGAAGAGATCATGAGTAGGGAGGTGGAGCTGGGCTGAGAAAGTTGGGCTTCTTTTGCTTTGAGTTGTCCAAGTTGTTCGTCAACAGCAGTGCAACGGACATTGGACAGCAGTTGAAACAGCAATTGCGCAGTGCACAAGTCGCTGGGCAATGGCGAGGGGACACCGCCTTAACACTTCCGGTCTTTTTCGGGCGGTATCTGCGGTCGAGCCTTCTCTCTTTTGTCCCCTTCCCTCTCTGTCCCCGGCCCTAATAAGCCATCTCGCTTCCGTGGACGTAAAGCAACATAAAAGCAAGCAAAGAAGGAATTTCTGCCTTGTCTTAATATTGTTACCTTCCCGGCCCATTCACCTTTAATTTTTTTCGAATCCTCTTCCTGCTTTTTAACTGCGTTGGCTAATAATTATGCTGACGCAGTTCCCCGTGTTGGCCCGCGTAATAAAATAGGTCACCTTGTTCCTGGTCACAGGTGACTGATGCAGGTTTCTGTGTTGAACGCCCGCGGAAGATAAATAGTCTGTGTATTTCAACATCGTTGTGTACGAAACTGTGAGCCGTCCCTCCCCCCCCCCCCTCCCCTCCACCCCCCACCGCCCCGGTGATTAATTTCACGACCTTCGTGTCGTCCTCGTGTGGCTTTTTAATTAAGGGTGTAATTTAAAACAGT
>JABMCL010000778.1:30000-32500 GCA_018857735.1 Alviniconcha marisindica | reverse complement strand
GTGTGTGTGTGTGTGTGTTATTTTCATGTGTCCAAACAATGTTACGGTTTCCAATGTTTGGGATTTTTAACGTGCCCACAGATATTGATGCGTGTGACAGCACACGGGGGCTGTAGGGACACCGTAAGGGAGTCTGCACCGGAAGTTGACTGTGGGAGAAAAATCCCCTGCCGCACCGGGGACTCGAACCGCAGTATTGCGCCTGGCTTTTCAGTCGGACGTTGTACCAACAGAGCCATTCCTAAATCTGAAAGAGAACGAGGCCCACAGCGCTCGTGCAGATTCAACACACAAGGGAGTTAATTAGCGCTCGAAATACGTAACACAAGTACAACAACAAAGACCTGAGTCTACGGTAATAATAATAATGGACATTTCTATGGCGCATGATCTCTAGCAAGATCTAGGGCACAATGCGCTGTACAAAAAGCTGCAGAAAAATGTATAAACAATACAATGGACAAAATAAAAAGGTTTCAGGCCATACGACCGCCAACCACGCGAGAATTTGCATACAGCAATTTCAGTAAATAAACCAAAGTTGTCAGTAACCAAGCATGATCAAACTCTGATTTGAGCACACCTGCGAGTAAATACGAGGTACATAAACTCCACCAGAGGTACATCCTCTGATGCACTGATCCTCTGATTGAGGATGTACCTCTGGTGGAGTTTATGTGCCTTGTATTTAGTATTTACACGCATGCCAGCTGAGAGGTACCGCTGAGAGGTACCGCTGAGAGGTACCGCGGGCGACTCAGTCTTTGTTCTGGTACATGTGTGAGGTATTTCCAGCGCTGACTGACTCCCTTGTGTGTTGATGGATCTGTTGATCTTTTCCCGCCCTCTACCTGCTGACGTGATCGTCTTCAGGGCTGGTGATGGCTGCTCACGCGTGGGAGGACTGGATGCTGCCCGTGATGATGATGAACCGAATGCAACAACAACAGCAGCGGCAGTATTACGAACAACGTAAGTACCGCAGTTCGGAGGGAGGGGGGGGGGGGGGTTAAGTCATCAATGGTACGGAGTCGGGTGTTCGGGGTGGGGGGGTGGGGGGGGAGATGAAGTACGCATTGGCATGGAGTCGGGTGTTGGGGGGGGTGGGGGAGATAATTACCGCAGTTGGCATGGAGTCGGGTGTTCGGGGTGGGAAGGGGGGGGGGAAGGGGGGGGGGTAAGTACCGCAGTTGGTACGGAGTCGGGTGTTGGGGGTGGGGGGGGGGGGGAGATAAGATGACGAAGTGGTATGGATTCGGGTGTTGGGGGTGGGGTAAGTACCGCAGTTGGATGGGGGGTGTTGGATGAGTGCGAGTGGCTGGGGAAAGGGTTGAGCGAAGTACCGCAGTTGGCATGGAGCGGGTGTTGGGGGGAGGGGGGTAAGTACCGCTGTTGGATGGAGGGTCGGGGTGGTGTGGGGGGGGGTAAGTACCGCAGTTGGTATGGAGTTGGGTTGGGGGGGGGGGGAGGGGGGGGGGGGATGTAGTCGGTGGTGGAGTCGGGGGGTGGGGGGGGTAAGCACCGTCATTGTATGGAGTCTGGTGTGGGGGGAGGGGGAAGAGTGGAGGAGTCGGGTTGCGGGGGGGGAGGTGGGTGGGGGTAAGTACACAGTTGGATGAGTGGGTTTTCGGGGGGCGGGGAGGTGGGGTGGGGGAGGGGGGGTAAGTACCGCAGTTGGTATGGAGTCTGTGTGTCGGGGGGTGGGGTGGGGGGGTAAACACCGCAGTTGGTATGGAGTCGGGTGTTCGGGGGGGGGGAGGGGGGAGGTGGGGGGGGGTAAATACCGCAGTTGGTATGGAGTCGGGTTTTCGGGGGGCGGGGAGGTGGGGGGGGGGGGGGGGTAAGTACCCAGTTGGTATGGAGTCTGGTGTTCGGGGGGGGGGGGTGGGGGGGGGGGTAAGTACTGCAGTAGGTATGGAGTCGGGTGTTCGGGGGGGGGGGGGGGAGTGTGAGTACGTGTGAGTATGCGCAGTGGATGTACATTTGTATGCATATCGGTTGCTTGTGTGTGTGTGTGTGTGTGTGTGTGTGTGTGTGTGTGTGTGTGTGTGTGTGTGTGTGCGCGCGCGTGGTGCCTGCATGCGTAACATGTGTGTGTGTGTGTGTGTGTGTGTGTGTGTGTGTGTGTGTGTGTGTGTGTGTGTGCGCGTGTGCGTGCGTGCGTATGTTTGTGTGTGTATGTTTGTATGTGTATGTGTGTGAGCGTGAATGTGTGTGTGTGTGTGTGTGTGTGTGTGTGTGTGTGTGTGTGTGTGTGCGTGTGCGCGCGCGTATGTGTGTGTGTGTGTGTGTGTGTGTGTGTGTGTGTGTGTGTGTGTGTGTGTGTGGCCTTTGGTCTGTATCACATACCATAGTTAATAATGATAACAGATACGAACAAGTGCTGATGTGAATTCTCACATGATAATATGAATTTTTAGACCGTTGACTAATCAGTGAACATTCACTATTCTGTACACACTGAAAATCCAGAAAAAAAGCCTCATTTGCTCTGCCTGCA
>JABMCL010000778.1:22500-25000 GCA_018857735.1 Alviniconcha marisindica | reverse complement strand
CCTTTTTGAAGAGAAGGGAGAGCCGAAGCGGTATCGAACCGAGGTCTTTCCGCTTACCAGCCTAACGCCTTACCGCTAGGCCAAACCGGCTCACGAAAACAAGAGCGATGTAGACTATAATTATACACTTGGTCACGGGTCAGTAAGATACATGTCTGTCTCCATTGATCATCCCTGAAGACGACGGACTGACCGTCCCGACAGAGGAGGGACGTAGGCCACACCTAGACCGTGTCAAGAACTGGTCACGGGTCGGTAGGCCCAGCTATGTGTCTGTCTGCATTGATCATACTCCGCCTAAAATACGGGCACAAATTACTACCTAATTTAGTAACTGTTCACTATATTTTTTGTTTGTTTTCGGGTTGAATTGAAGACTGTTCAAGTCACGTTAGGAGGAAATTCCAGATGTGTTTTTGAGCTTGGTGCAGGCGTGTAAAATAACGATCAGTGATTCACACACACACACACACACACACACACACACAACACACACACACACACACAACAACAATATAACAGCAACAATAACCTTCATTTATCCCATACGGGAAACCCGGGTTGTCTTACCAGGGTAAGCCAACAGCAGCTGCAAGAGCAGCAGTACCCATTCCTACCATTGTGGGCAGTATGTTGCTGTTTTAAAAAAAATATTTAAACAATCTGAAAAGCCCATATGCGCTCCACTCCGTCTCTCAGAAGTTTCCACAACATTGCCTTTGAAACGGTTCCAATGTTCGTCTGACTGACGATGGCCCTCTCTCGTCCTTTCAAGGAAGATCGTCTAGCGCTTCCACGTCTCTCTCCCCCAGGCGATCTGTGGTGCAATGTCCTTGGCATTGTGCCCGCAGGTTGTGTCTCAAGCTCCTCAACACTACAAGCTGTTGAAGATGTGCCTTTGGCGGAGTTTATGCACCAACTGTATTAGAATTATTCGCATATATCATGTGCACCGAAGGAAATTCAGGTGTTTTTCAAGTCAAGTAAAGCCAAGTCAAAATACTTTAGTCATTCCTCGCAGGGTAATTCAACTGACTACTAAGGCTCATTAATTTAAAAACACAACAACAGCATCAATAATAATTATAATATCGAAAGCATCGTCAAAGGTACTATTATCTATAATACATTCAACAAGCAGACATACTGGACAGAATTTCATAATACCTATATCACATTAGACCTTGAGAAAACATGCCCCTCTTGACCACTCCCCCCTTCTTCACCCCCCACCAACCCCTCCCCCAACCCACACACCCGTACTTGTAACTCATTACATTTTGTACCTGCGTCTGTGTGGTGTCCTCTAAGCTCAAGTAAGCCCCTTTGTGGATGTTCCCCCTTCATTTTTCCCCCAAATTTCCCCTGCCCAGTCTAAAATCGTCCTAAAGGTTTGTCTTTGGGGTTTCCCTTATCTGTTAAAGCCTCTTTAGCCTTTTTTTAAAAAGGGGGGGGCTGTGCGGGGGGGGGAAAGATGGTGGGGGGTCGGGGGGGGGGGGGGGGGGGGGGGGGGGGGGGGGGGAAGGAAGTGCAAGTGGGGGGGCTCCCATATTTTTCCCGGGTTGGTTTCACGTGGCGCAGGGGGGGGGTTTCCAGCGATTTCCTGCTGTGTTGCAATTGGTCGACGTAGCAGACGCGGCGATGACCGATTTTTAATGTCGTTCCTTGAGGCACTTTGCGATCCATTGTAACGTAATGTAAAAGAGTTTTAAAAATTTTTTAAAAAGCTTTCCTTTAAAGGGAGCCCCAAGGGCCCAAAAAAAAAAAAAAAAAAAAAAAAAAACCCCGACCCTTTTAAAAAAAAACCCAAAAAAAAAACAAAACCCCCAAAAAAAATTTTTTTTTTTTAAAAAAAAAAAAAAAAAAAAAAAAATTTTTTTTTCCTTTCCCAAAAGGAAAAAAAAGGGGGGCCCCCCCCCCCCCCCCCTCTCCCCCCCCCTTTTTTTCCCCCCCCGGGGGGTTTTTTTTTCCTTTTTCCTTTTTTTTCCCCCCCCCCCCCCTTTTTTTTTTTTTCCCCCTCCCTCCCCCCCTCCTTTCCCCCCCCCCCCCCCTCCCCCCCCCCCTTTTCTTTTTTCCCCCTTTTTTCCCTTTTTTCCCTTTTTTCCCCCCTTTTTTTTTCCCCCCCCCCCCCCCCCCTTTTCCCCCCCCCCCCCCCCCCTCTTTCCCCCCCCTTTCCCCCCCCCCCCCCTTCCCCCCCCCCCTTCCCCCCTTTTCCCCCCCCCCCCCCCCCCCCCTTTCCCCCCCCCCTTTTTTTTTCCCCCCTTTTTTCCCCCTTTTTTTTTTCCCCGGGGGGGGGTTTTTTTTTTTTTTTTTTTTTTTTTTTTTTTTTTTTTTTTTTTTTTTTAAACCCCCCCCCCCCCCCCCTCCCCTTTCCTTTTTTTTTTTTTTTCCCCCCCTTTTTTTTTTTTTTTTTTTCCCCAAAAAAAAAATTTTTTTTTTTTTTTTCCCCCTTTTTTTTTTTTTTTCCCCTTTTTTCCCCTTTTTTTTTCCCCCCCCTCCC
>JABMCL010000778.1:0-5000 GCA_018857735.1 Alviniconcha marisindica | reverse complement strand
CACCCACTGCTGTAAGTCCCAGCAAGACCATGACGCAGACTAGGAGTGCTAACCTTCCCTCCATAGCTTCCAAGTCCCAGGCCAAAAAACCATGACGCTGTAGGGGATCCGCAGCAACGTCCTGAGTCTGCCTTGCAAAAGCAGAAAGCGTAGACAGGGTCCAATGTTGCTTTACGTCCACAGAGACCGTACGGACTATTAGGAACCCAGGACGTCCGCTTCGACTTTCACACAGTTTCTGAGTTCTGCGTTCACAGGCTATATTGTTGTCTATTTATACCCTGTGGTAAAGGTGGGCTATGGTCATTTAAATGGCTTTTCTGGCCCCAAACCCACGCAAAATGGTGCAGTTCGACAATATTTGTCTTCACGTTATATGATTGCCGCCAAATTTGACCTTCCATGGTAATTTTACTTTAATACCCTGATTTTGTCTGAACCTTCATACTGGTGGTGTGTGTGTGGTGTGTTGGTGTGTGTGTGTGTGTGTGTGTGTGTGGGTGTGTGTGTCTCTCTCTCTCTCTCTTCTCTCTCCTCTCTCGCTCCTCTCCTCCACTCCTTCTCTCTCTCTCTCTCTCTCTCTCTCTCTCTCTCTCTCCTCTCTCTCTCTCTCTCCTCTCTCTCTCTCTCTTTTCTCTCTCTCTCCTTTTTCAGTACAACCAACTTTATTATTTCCCATGTCTGTGTCTCCGTTTTTGTTGCTGCCTGTCTCTGTCTCTCTCTGTCTGTCTCTGTCTCTGTCTCTGTCTGTCGTCTGGGCTGTCTGTCTGTCTGTCTGTCTGTCTGTCTGTCTGTCTTCTCTCTCTCTCTCTCTCTCTCTCTCTCTCTCTCTCTCTTTTCCCTCTCTCTCTCCTCTCTCTCTCTCCTCTCTCTCTCTCTCAACACAAAACACACACACACCCCACCACACACCACACAAACACACACACACACACCAAAAACCCACACAACCACAAAACACAAAACGCACAAAACACACACACACACACACACACACACACACACACACACACACCACAAAACCCCCACACGCACACACACCCACACAAAACAAAAAAAACAAAACCCACCCACACACACCCCACAGCCGCCCCCACTCCCCCCCCCACACCCCTTTTTAAATTTTTCCCTTAATAGGGTTTAATCATTGAAATTAAAAAACGTAAATCAAAAAAATCATGTAAAGGGCCGAATGGAAAAATAAAGACTTGATATGATTGTTTTTAACCAAAATAAAAAAACCCTGAAAATTTTTAAACCAAACCATTATAGCGGCCAAAAACCCAAAACCCCCAACAAACACGGGCAACAACAACTGCAATTTCATTTCCGTTGTGAAAGATCCAGAAAAGGTTTAACAAAGCGAAAAAATTTGCCCCAAAAACGGCAATATCGGGCGGAGGTTAACTGAAGAAATTCTTTTCCCAAATTCAACCCTGGGTCGGGCCCAAAAATTCCCAGACTGCTTTTTCACCTTAAACCCCCGTTTTTTAAACGTACAGATATAAAAAAACCCAATCAAAAGAGAATATATGAATAAAAACAAGGGAGTAGCAACAGACATTCAGCAATCTTCCTTCATTACTACCATGGTACGGTGCTACTTAAAGGACTTTGGCTTTCAAAACGTATTTTGAGCTAAGATTTAAAAAACAAAAAAAAAATGAAAGGGTTTAAAAAAACGCTATTTTTTTAGGAAAAAAAACCAAACTGCAAAAATTTCGGGGGAATCCCCTTTTTCAACTACAAAAAAGACACTTAAAAAGTTAAACGGGGCAAAAAAGAGAAAAAAAGATTTTATAAAACTGTTTTGGGGTTTAGCTTGTTGGTTTTCCTGTCCCGTGGGTTGGAAGGGAAAGTTTGGGGATGAAAAAAGACGTGTAATAGGTGTGATGTAATGATATTAAAGGGGACGTAAATCCAAATGGCACAGCAGAGTGACAGAGAAAAAACATTTTTTGTTTCAGATTTTTTATATTCCCATCTAAGAAGGGGCGGGATTTTTCCAAAGGGGCACCATCAGCAAACACGGGGGTTTCAACGCCCCCCAAACGTCCCCACATAATAATTTTAATTTAAAAATAATAATAAAAAAATAATAATAATAATAAAAATTTAAAAAAATACATTTTAAAGGCCCAATCCCCCTTTTGAACCCGGGGGCTTCAAAAGACCCTAGGGTATGCGCTCATTTATCACCACCCCCCACGCACACACACCCCACACACACAACACCCACACACACACACACCAAAACACACACACACACACACACACACACACACACACACACACACACACACACACACACACACGCACACACACACACACACACGCACGCACGCACACACACACACGCGCGCGCGCACGCACGCACGCCCCACACACAAACACACACACACACACACCCCACACACACACACACACACACACACACACACACACACACACACCACACACACACACAACACACACACACACACACACAAAAAACACACACACACAACTACACACACACACACACACAACAACACACACACACACACACACACACGCACGCACGCACGCACGCACGCACGCACGCACGCACGCACGCACGCACGCACGCACGCACGCACACACACACACACACACACACATGTACTACTGGTGATGGGCTGCTGGTGTGAGACGAAAGAAAACGACAACTCAGTATGGAGAAGAGAGGAGACGGGTTTTAACTTTTGACTTGAAAGAAGAAAGTGAAGACGAATGCCTGACAGTGAGAGGAAGAGACACAACAGCAAAATCCCGAGTCGCCTACTGTAACTCTCACCTGGCATGCGAGTAAATACAAGGTACGTAAACTCCACCAGAGGTATAAAACAAAATGTTTAAACTGACGATTTAAAATAAAATAAAAATATCCGTTTACTAATTATGTCCAGTTTAGAATCACCTTGCGTCAGTAACGGTTAGCGGGATTCGATCGTAGAAAACACCGTTCGTTGTCACAGCTGGCTTGGTAGTTACCTGTGGGCTCCCCGATCTCGTCCTCAGGCGCCGTGAGCACGCAACGTGTAAAATATGACAGAAGCGGTGCGTGCAACATGAGTTAGTTGGGACACCTGTCGTTGTTGTGTGTAGCTAGTCTCATTGTTCGTGTATCGTTACCGAAATTCAGTTTAGATGTTGAACATACAATCAAAGAAGCATTGCGAAACAAAATCCTTGATTTTAAGTTTAAGTCTGACTTATTCTCTCTGTTGAACGAAACCTGTTTTTGCCAAGAGGGCTAGTGCCTTTAAATCCTTAATTTGGTCACAACGCTGACTATAAAATTGCTGCAGTAATGACGGAGGTCGTCCTCTCGTCGGTCAGGTCTGTGAAAGTGCCATTATGTCCAGTTTGCTCCAGCAATGACTGATTGCTCTAGCTCTCACACACCGTTCAGTGCTGGTCAATTGCACGTGGTACGTGGTACCCACGCGTTCTGAAGAACCCGTATGCGCGCCGCCCCGTCCGTCACAAGCTTTCCTCTAATAGTGAGTTTGTGAAACAGTTCTCTTTGGTCTGATTCAGTGGCGAGGACCTTTCTGGGCCCATTAAAGGGCCCCGACTGGGGAGCTTTTCCTTTTTAAAACCCGTTGCTCTGTCTGTCTTTCTCTGTTGTCGGGTATGTCTGTGTCGTGTCTCGTCTGTCTGTCTGTCTGTCTGTCTTCTGTTTGTGTTTTCCTCTCTCTCTCTCTCTCTCTCTCTCTCCCCTCTCCTCTCTCTCTCTCTCCCCCCCACACACACCACACACACACACACACCCCACCCCACCCCACCCCACCCCCTCTCCCCTCTTTTCTCCCCTCTCTCTCTCTCTCTCTCTCTCTCTTTTCCTCTCTCTCTCTCTCTCTCTTCTCTTTTCTCTCTCTCTCTCTCTCTCTCCCCCACACAAAACACAACACCCCACACACACACACACAATCTCCCCTCTCTCTGTAATCACAGGGCTTGTCTGAGCAGTGTTTTTGTGTATATATCTCTATGCAATATTGTCATTTGAATACTTCGTTGTTCATCGTGTATCTGAACCATATTTTTATCGTCAATATTTTATTTTTTTTTTTCCCTTTTGTCGGGTTTTGATTTGATTTTAAAATTATCATCTCTTTTCTTCTTCTTCTTCTTTTTCTTTTCCCTTTTTTTTTCCCTTTTTTTTTCCCCCCCCCAAACCCCCCCCCCACACATCATTTTTTTTCATCTTACTCCGGTAGTCAATGTTTTACTATTGTTTTATGTGTAGCCTATTGGCATGTAGGTTAGCAGGGACAGATTGTAAAAAGGCAACTGCCAAAATCTTAAACCTTGAGTAATAAAGTTTCTGGTTTTTTTCCTCTCTCTCTCTCTCTCTCTCTCTCTCTCTCTCTCTCTCCTCTCTTCTCTCTCTCTCTCTCTCACACACACCACACACACACCCCAAACACACACACCCCACACACACCCCACCACACACCCCAAAACACCACCCCCCCCCCCTCTCTCTCTCTCTCTCCTCTCTTTTCTCCTCTATCTCTCTCTCTCTCCTCTCTCTCTCCCCCCCCCCCCCAAAACACAAAAACACACACACACACACACACACACACACACCACAACCCCCCTCTCTCTCCCTCTCTCTCTCTCTCTCTCTTCTCTCTCTCTTTTCTCTCTCTCTCTTCCTCTCTCTCTCTCCCACACACACACACAAAACCAAAACCCCACCAACACACACACCCCTCTCTCTCTTTTCTCTCTCTCCCCTTTTCTCTCCTCTTTTCTCTCTCTCTCTCCCCTCTTCTCTTCTCTCCCCCTCTCACCCCACACACACACACCCCCCACACACACACACACAAAAACCCCCACCTCTCTCTCTCTTTTCCTCTCTTCTCTTTCTCCCCTCTCTCTCCTCCCCTCTCTCTCTCTCTCTCCCCCACCCCAAACCCCCACAACACCCCCACCCCACACCACCCCCTCTTTTCTCTCTCTCTTTCTCT
>JABMCL010000703.1:40000-41129 GCA_018857735.1 Alviniconcha marisindica | reverse complement strand
CCAAACCCTCTCTCCCCTCTCTCTCAGTGATTCTCTCTGTGGATGTTCTCGGGGCTTCTCTCTCCCTCCCCCCCTTTTCCCCTCCTTTGTCTGTTGTCTTTTTGTTCCCCCTTTTTGAGGCCCCCTCTTTTCCCCTTTGGTTCCCCCTTCTTCTCCTATTTTTTTGTTTCGGTCTGTTCTGTCTTTTGTTTTTGTTTTCTCTCTGTCTGTCTGTCTCCACTACTCTCGTAAAATACAAAAAAATTAATTAATTCATTTTTTAAACCGATCGTAAACTGTCGCCGCCCAACCCATGCTCATTCGGTTAAAAATTTTATAGCCCCCTCCGAAACCCTTCCCATGACTCGCCCAACAAAACCCCAACCCGTACAGCCATTGCCAAGGCTCGCTTTTTGTTTGGGTTACATTTTGTTTAATCCCGAGCCTCCCCCATCCGGGTACTGGCGGGGACGAGAGGGGACGAGACCCCGGGGGGGGGGGGGGGGGGGGGGGGGGGGGGGGGGGGAGGGGATCCCCAACGCTGCACTGCCCGCCAAAATGGCTCCGGGCGTTAGTGTTGTTGAAGGGGCTTTACGTCCACAGGAACCTCCTCATTAAGAGGGGCAGCGATTAATGTTTCGTGGAGAAGTGGGGTAAAAGGGGGGGGGAGAGAGAGAGAGAGAGAGAGAGAGAGAGAGAGAGAGAAAAAACAGACAAAAAAAATGACAGAAAAAAAAAAAAAAAAAAAAAAAATTAAGACAGACAGGACAGACAGAAAACAGGAAAAGACAAAAAAGACAGACCGCAGAAAAAGGAGAGAGAGAGAGAGAGAGAGAGAGAGAGAGAGGGGAGAGAGAAGAGAAGAGAAGAGAAGAGACAGAAAAAGACAGACAGACAAAAGAAAAAGAGAAAGAGACAGAAAACAGACAAACAGACACAGCAGAAAGGACAAAGAGACAGACGGGAAAAAAGAGTGACAGAGAGTACATTTTCAATGTTTTATTAAAAAAGTCACAAAGACAGAGTTCAAAACCCCAAATTTTTTGAAGAGAAAGAAGAGGAAGCCAAATTTCCCGGGGCCCCTTCAGCTCACCACCCCAACCCCTTTTACCGCTAGGCCAAACACGGTGGTGGAAGGATGTAGGTAAAC
>JABMCL010000703.1:5000-7500 GCA_018857735.1 Alviniconcha marisindica | reverse complement strand
ATTTATTTGTTTTTTGTTTTCTTCTCGAGTATTTGACACAGGACAATCATGTTTCTAGACTCCCGGTGAATTTTTTTAAATCCCACATCCGGCGGCGTTACGACACAGTACTTACTGCACGGCAACGGAGACAACTGTAAACTGGTGCCTTATCAATATCCGGTGCCAGCGGCGGAGAGGGCCGGACCTCTCCCCCCTGAGACGGAATACGGAATACGGAAAGAGGAATGCCAATATTGTTCCTCGTGATCAGGAACAAGGGGTAGGCGAGAAAATTGACCCGGGTAGTAGTGTTGCTGGCTGACATGCACCTGCTATTTCAGGCCTTGCGTATCACTGCTTGTCAGGCGGCAAAGTCTTGGCGCGGTCCCGACTTGGCCGCTGAGCCTTTTATTCCCTCAAGAATGCCGTGACGTCAATGAAGTACTATTTTAAACCTGAACTGAGAAGGGAGGGAGTGAGGGAGGCCTTGGGTGGGGACGGGGGGGGGGGAGGGGGTGGGGGGGGGAGGAGGAGAGAGTGAGAGAGACAGAGAGAGACAGACAGAGAGACAGAGAAAAAGACAGAGAGACAGAGACTGAGAGACAGAGACAGAGACAGAGAGACAGAGACAGAGAGACAGAGACAGAGAGACAGACAGACAGAGACAGGCAGACAGACAGACAGAGACTGAGACTGAGAAACAGAGAGATTGACTGACTGACTGATTGATTGATTGATTGATTGATTGACTGATTGATTGAACTTTAATTAGTTTATTTAAATTCTGTTAAAATTATTTTTAGAGAGAGAGAAGGAGAGAGAGAGAGAGAGAGAGAGAGAGAGAGAGAGAGAGAGAGAGAGAGAGAGTACAAATTAAGCCTGTTCTCCGCTTTGGACCGTGAAATCAATGGCTTAACGGTCAGTGAGGCCACCAAAATGGAACTAGAATAGGACCAAAGGCGAGGAAACGGAGGGGTGAAGTCCTTCGCCCGGACCAAGATGACCAGAACAGTGTCTAAATATTTTGGCGTAGCCTGGTGGACGGTGCCCCAAACAGGGGAACCGACAGCCTGTTGTTCTGGCCGCTCACTATGCAGGTGGTTTTGCTGGTCACTGTACACCTTGTGTGAGAGTCTATAGCTGCAGGATCCGAACGGTTGGTCACGGGTTTGGACTGCTAGTTGTCAGGGCTGATGTTTGGCTAACTCCGTCAAGTTTTATCCTTGAGAGTTTTGGGTTTTTCTAACTACTGTGTGTGTGTGTGTGTGTGTGTGTGTGTGTGTGTGTGTGTGGTGTGTGTGTGTGTGTGGTTGTGTGGTTGGTGTGCTGTGTGTGCGTGCTGTGTGTGGTGCGTGCGTGGTTGTGCGTGCGTGTGTGCGTGTGTGTGTGTGGTGAGTGTGTTTTTATTTTTGTTGTGTGTGTGTGGTGATCGCGTGTGCCTGCATGTGTGTGGGTGAGAGGGAGAGAGATGGTAGTGAGAGAGAGAGAGTGGTGTGTGAGTGTGATGACGAGTCAGCAGACAGAGACCGAGCGAGAGAGCAGAGAGAGAGAGAGAAGAGGACAGAAGACAGAACAGGGGCAGAGAGAGAGGAGAGAGAGAGAGAGAGAGAGAGAGAGAGAGAGAGGAGAGAGAGAGAGAGAGAGAGAGAGAGAGAGAGAGAGAGAGAGGGGAGAAAACAGAGAGATACACAGACAGACAGACAGACAGACAGAGAATATATAGAGACAGACAGAGCAGAGAGTAGAGACGAAATGCAGAGACATATAGAGACAGAGATAGAGACAGAGAGAGACAGAGACAGAGAGACAGAGACAGAGACAGACAGAGGCACAGAGAGACAAACAGGCAGAAGAGGAAGAGAGAAAAAGAACACAAAACTGAAATCAAGTCTCGTTCTTCAGCTGACACGATCATTCCGTCCTGACAGACACGAACACACATACGTTAAGACGTTCCCACTTATTGCCCACACGCCAGTGTAATAAGTAAAGTGGGCTCCTGTTCGATGCGCCCCTGTGGTCACTCCAGGGACACAGATTGTAACCCCGTGCCAGTGACGTGCATGCGGCTGAAGCAAGTAGCTGCCCTTTGGTCACACACTTTCACGCCGCATCGTCCAGCATCGAAGCATCGTCACAGGGATGACGACACGTCCGTCTGTTGCACAGGCCGCCATATCACTTCCTGTGTCGTCGTGTCTGGCGTGGGTACACCCTGCTGTGCAGTGTTCGTGAACTCGGATAAATATAGATACAAAGATATAAAAGGATCAAAAGAACGTTATTCATTAGGACAAAAACACAATGTATGCGCATTTTTTTGGGGGGAGTAATCCCCCCCTTTTTTGAAGCTACAAAACACTTATTGCCCAGAAACACAGATTGTCACTCCAGGGACACAGATTGTAACCCCGTGCCAGTGACGTGCATGCGGCTGAAGCAAGCAGCTGCCCTTTGGTCACACACTTTCACGCCGCATCGTCCAGCATCGAAGCATCGTCACAGGGATGACGACACG
>JABMCL010003745.1:680000-727983 GCA_018857735.1 Alviniconcha marisindica | reverse complement strand
CATTAAAATGTTGTAACTAAGCAATTTGAGTTATGAACCTCTCTCTCTCTCTCCTCTCTTCTCTTCTCCTCTCTCTCTCTCTCTCTCTCTCTTCCATATTACTTCTTCTACAATTGCTAAGGGTGAATGTTTTCTCCGCTCTTATTATTAAAATGTATAATGTGATTATGTGAATGGATGTTGATGCTTTCTACATATAAACCGAATATAAAGAAAGTTTGTTTAAAAAAAAAAAAAATCAGTTGTCTGTCACCAATTTAGGGGAGGAAGTCGCAAACCAGTGCTTGGGATTTGCCGCTGGCCCCGGCTCGTCCCCTTCCACAGTAGACAGTGACGGTGCGCGGTGAAGCACACTCGTGTGCGGCAGTGCTAATTGCGCACAGAGGCCCCCGTTTCACGTTGCGGGTGGCACCTCACGCACCCTTAACGAGGCAAGCGGAGACCCCGGTGGCGAACACGTCGTGTGCACTGCTGCGCTTTTCCTGCGGCGGCAAAGACCCGCGCTGATCCCACAGCCAGCGGAGCCTACCGTTACAAGCACACCTGGCCAGGTGGGGCAGGGGTGGGCGACAACTGCTCGTTAGTCCACAGTCGTTTCCAAGACACCGAAGATGACCTTCGAGGACGTGGGTTCAGTGGTCCGCGGAGTATGCTGAGGACCGTTCGGACACAGCTGAGATTGCGGCGAAACCCTACTAGCTACAAACGTCTCGTCGCTAACCTGCCCTACCTGTCACTGCGCAAATCGACTGGGCCGGATCAGGTGCAACTTCGTCTGTCGGGGCGAGTGTTTTTTCTCCCTATCCTCTGTATACAGTGCAGTGATCCCGTCATTAAGATTTCTGACCCTGATCTAAGCCACCGGGTATATGAAGATATAGAGGTCGGAGTTAGACTACATATTGCGAGGGAAGGTAAAAACTGGCATGCAGTTGGTGTGGACACAAGAGAGCAGCCTAGGCTACAGTTCTGCTATTCTTCCATTTCACTGAATTCCAAAGTATACAATAAACTAAAACTACTACATTCACTGAACTACATCTATTCCTCCATTTCACATGTCACTGAACTGCAATGAAGTTATTTTTTTATGACCTGAAACTACTACAGTCACTGAACTGCAGCTATCATAAAATACAAACTGCAACTATGTGACTAAACTCACTGAACTACGCATAGTTCTTGAGAGCCTTAAAAGACTAAATTTCTTTCTCATCATTTATAACTCCAATGAAATGAAAAACAACAAATGAAAAGAAATATGTATGTAGAGATATAAAAAGATCAAAACCACACTATGCAACAACTGTCATGTTGCACAACAGTGCGTTTTCATATATGTATAAAAGCTAGATAGATTTACATACTAACCATGTAAGATTGGGCTAGCACAACCCCATTTGACCCCCCCCCCCCCCCACACACACACACACACATACAAAAAAGCACCCTAAAGATTAAAAAGAAAATCTAGGAAACTATAGCGTGGGCAGAATGTCGTGAAGAGGTTTAGTCCTTCTAAGGTTTGAAAGCACGCTTACCTCATTAAACATTTCTCAAGCACATGAAACCAACAGTATGAAACCATACACTTGGCTAAGTCTGCTGGGTACACACAAAAGATGTTTGCTTTCCGGGGTCAACTAAAAAGGTTTTATTCAAAAGCACGCGCTTGTCTCTTTATTCTCTCAACATCTCAGGTGGGGAGAACAAACACGAAAAAAAAAAGTGCAGCACGCAAACAGCATGTTTTTTGAAGAAAAAGAAAAATCGGGTATTTTCAAACATTAGGAGTCAATATCCACCAAAGCCACGCAGAGTACCGAATTAATGGCACTTTTTAAAGCATTCTCAATGAGGTGAGAATATCAGGTAACATTCTGGCAAAGTGGTACCGCTGGAACAGTCGTGCATAAAAGGCCTGCCACCTCGAGTGTCTACTCCATCAATCTGTCAAGAAAGTCGTGTAATCGCTCAACGAAGCCTTTTACAAAATCAAACAATCTGTCGCGAAAGTGTATGGACTATATTCATTGTTTTCATGCCTTAAAAGTGTATTAGAACCTGCACAAGCATTCGTATACAAGAATACATGTTTCTAGCGTCAATTTGAGTCAGCAAATAATTCCCCTGTTTATTTCTATCTTCATGACCTTACTTTCATGATTTTTGTTGTTGTTTGTTTTGTTTTTGTTTAGCCTGTGTCGTTGTCCGTGATGCTTTGTCAGTACAATTCCAGTTTTGTTGCCATCCGCCCTTTCTATTACAGTGTCTTCATTAAGGTGAGGGAGGGCTTCATGGCGAGATCAGGTGCGGTTTTCGGTGTTGCAAAAGCCTGACTCGGACGTATCCCTCGTCCCAAACGGGGTTTGACAACAGCAAACAGCTCCAGCGACCGCTGCCAGGTCCCGCCCCCCCCCCCCTCTTCCCCCAACATACACACACAAGCTTGCCGTAAGCCAGCACACCTGTGCAGGAAGAGCCCGATATCCCCCCGTGTTGCCCCCATTACGCGCGCAGGAAGTTTGGTCCAGGTGAGCCCCTTCACTACATCCTCCCCGATAGCCTCTGGTCACTCTGTTTAGAGCTGACCAAAGTCTTCCAGGTCGGTCCACGGCGTCAACGGAAACAAACACTCTGGCCGAGTTTCGCTACTCAACTTCAACGTCCAGCACGTGTGTGGCCCAAATACTGAAGTCTTCATACTGAAATCCAGTGCAGCAATACAAGGGGCAGGGTCATACTGACGCTGAAAGCAGCGATTTACATCCAGAAAAACAAACGTTCTCGTCGGTAGCTGGTATGAATGAGATACGCCATGTGTTGCTGCTTGTTTTTCTTATGGAGAAGGAACTTGAACCCACCCGTGGGCCATTCGCTGGCAATTAAATCTATTACCAGTTGTTCATATTGCGCAATCCATTGTTTTCTGAAGCGATGCAGTCTTAAATTTGAATTATAAACGAAAGGGTCAGGTCGGCACACAAGACTCTGTGTGTGTGTGTGTGTGTGTGTGTGTGTGTGTGTGTGTGTGTGTGTGTGTGTGTGTGTGTGTGTGTGTGTGTCGTGCGTGCGTGCGTGCGTGCGTGCGTGTGTGTGGTGTGTGTGTGTGTGTGTGTGTGTGTGTGTGTGTGCGCGCGCTTAACTCATTGCGCTTTTTGCAGTGTACATGTGTACAAATATATGCTTCTTTTTCCACATCCCTTGCGCTGTGAACATCTATATATCTATATATTTTTTTTAAAAATCGCGTTATAAATAAATGATCATTCATTCAACACTGCCTTCTAAATTTGCCAGTCAGCAGGGGGAGAAAAACTCTGGCAAAAGAGCCTGTCCAGCAGCAGCAAGCAGCACACAGACGGGTTGAGGTGAGCCAGCTAGCGAGCTGCTCTTTATCAATGTAGTGTGGTGGATCAGAGGGCTCAGCCCCGCGATTCCTCACGGACACACAGTCCATAATCCTGGGTCCCAGGTCCCAGGTCAGGCCGGGATCAATATTGGGGTCAGCTGGCTCAGCAAGGATACTCTGGGTCAACACCGCACGCGGAAACCTAGCATGGCACGCCCGCCCACCGGACATAACGGGATCAGTGTACAGTTGTGCTGCTGTGCTGTGTTTATAAATTATACGCAACGCCGTGAAGTTTTGTTTCATTGCAGTGGTGGTGATCTTTACGTTTCACACTACACCCAGCGTAAGACTTGGTTAGTTAGTTGGTAAAAACTTGCCATTCTGGTTCCAGATTATTATTTTTAGTTAGTTGGTAATTAGATTTTAATGTCCTGTCAACCGCACAGGTTCATACCAGGACGATCAAATTCTGTCATAAGCAAAACGCAAATATTCAAAATTCTTCTCACATGTATTATGTAAACTCTTTCTCAAGTCAAACCCCGCATAAGACACTGCAGCTGAACACATAGGTACACTATTTTTCTTTGCGAACGTCTCTCTCCCTTTCTTGTACACAATACACAGGTAAGTAAGTAAACGTGGTGCTTAACTTCCACAGAAATCATGAGGCTTATTAGGGACGGGGAGAATGGGGGGAAGGGGGTATGGAGGTGGGGGAAGAGGGAGGTGCAGAATACACAGGTGCAGAAAGACGGTTTTTTAAAAGTCCATATTGTTGTAATCGAACAAAAAAGAACGTAAAAAACACCAGTGACGGCAATCTGGACACACAGGTCGAAGGAATCGTTCGTTACTGTAGGAGGAGGGGGTGGGGGGCAGTAGACTCCAGGTGCGCGGATCTCGAATATCGGAAAGGGGGTGGGGGGCATGGGCAAGAGGGATGGGGGCACGGTGTCTCTTACACACCTGACCTTTCTTCGGTTCATGGGCACTTTGTCTCTAACCCGATCAAAGCCATAAAAAATACAGACATCAAATTTTAACACACTGCCAGGCATTTACAGCCAGGGTTTCAAGGTACGCCATTAAGATTTTATCGTGAGAAGTGTCCGTAGAGCTCTGCATTGTGCAACTTGCGTGCGTCGAGGGGGGAGTAACGTGATCCAGCCGGTGGTTCTAAAGATGTCCCTCTGCGAGCACAATATTCGATCCTACGCTGTGGTCTCGGGTTTCTGCGGTCCGCGGAAAATACGCCGACACGGAGTTGTTTTCGAGATAGACTGCAAAGGAAAGCTCCTGTCTCTGTCTTCATTCTACGGCAAACAGTGAAAGAACCTCCCGATTCAAATCTTTGCAGATTTTCACCAAAACAGAAGCATCAAGTTTCAGTGAAGAGAAAAAGAACGGAGAGAAAAGAAACAAAAGAAATCACAGTCACGACCGACCGACACGAACAAGGCTGAGAACAGATGTTTATCGCGAACGCTACACGCATGTGGGCAGCTCCGAGCGCAAAAGGCGCAAGTCGAGTAGGGTTAGCTCCGCGAACATAAACGGCCCATAAAAACGCAAACCGCATGGAGTAGGTTTAGATCACGATTTTGCCTAGTTCTAAAGGCTGGACGGCTAACGGGCCATGCTGGGTGAACGGCGGGGAATTGCTGTAATCCTTCTCGAGAGTCTTCAGCCGACACTCGAAGACCGCCTCCAGCAGCTACGGCCCCGGCACGGCGTGGCAAACGGTCCGTGGCGGGCTCACCAGGCCCTGAAAACGGCTCTGCAGGAAGACTCGCGCCGTCCAGTACTTTCCAAGGGCACTCATGATCAGGCGACAAGTGTGCTTGGCAGTTTAGAAAACTCCTCAAAAACGCTCGGTTTTGTTTCGTGCACGCTGTCGCCCCGCACCTCAAAAAGAGTCTAGTTGCAGCGGGCGCGTGGCGTGCTTTGTGACAAGTTTGTGACAAGATGCATTATAAAGACAAAAAGGCTTCTTTGTGGACTTCATGGTTCAGGAGCTGTGTGAGAGTCGAGGTGGACGTCCTGGACTGTCCGTCCTAACGAGCCTTCTGGTTTCCGTGGACGTAAAGATTTATTGCACCGTGCTTCGGCATTGGTCACAACTTGTCCCTAATATGTCAACTGACATCTGAGGACATAAAGCATCACTTCATCATCATCTTTGTCTCTTTTTTACATGTCAGCCCAACTCTTAGAGTCGAGGTGGACATCCTGGACTGTCCGTCCTAACGAGCCTTCTGGTTTCCGTGGACGTAAAGATTTACTGCACCGTGCTTCGGCATTGGTCACAACTTGTCCCTAATATGTCAACTGACATCTGAGGACATAAAGCATCACTTCATCATCATCCTTGTGGACTCCTTTGTCCCTACTATGTCAGCCCAACATCTGAAGAAATGAAGCCCCACATCATCATAATCTTTGTGGACTGACATTTAAGCCCCAACCGGCTGTGATGATCTATCAGAGAGACAAAAATATTGAAAACAAATGTATGTGTGTGTGTGTGTGTGTGTGTGTGTGTGTGTGTGTGTGTGTGTGTGTGTGTGTGTGTGTGTGAGAGAGAGAGAGAGAGAGAGAGAGAGAGAGAGAGAGAGAGAGAGAGTTCACTACAGTACACATGACACTGTCTTTGGAAACTGGGGGGGGGGGGGGGGGGGGGGGAACTTGAACAAACCAGGTCAGAAAATGGAAACCTCTGTTTGGGAGCTGGATTCTCAGCAAAGAAGACATTTCTGCATCCCGAATACCCCATTGCCGGACCGACGCTACGGACACAGTGCACAGGGTGGACAGAACCATGGAGCTACTTCTCCACGCGTATTAGCTGCTAAAGCTTCTAACATTACTGCCACCCTTGTCAAACAGTCACAGTCCTTCGGTCTGAACCCCATTGCTCCAGTGCCAGATCAGAGCCAGAGGTGCCAAGCATCTGCCCCGTGCGCGATTGACACTTCACGCATGAAGCAGCTGCAAAAGACGGTAGCCAGAGCGAAAACCCGTAAAAGGTGCAATATTGAATCAGTATTGTGTAGTGTGGTTCCTATAATCTGCAACACGCCACAACAGGCAACGCTAATCCGTACATGCCACTGCAGACTCCGTGAAAAGAAGTCCCACAATCGTTTCCCTCCTGATCCCTGCCATCACAAAAAGCTGCTGATACCATCGGCTACCGGGCAAAATAATCCTCATATCCCACCCGCTGAAATGGAATACGGCACTGCCTTTTCCTTCGTCTTTTTTTGAGGGTGGGGTTCACCCCTCCAAAAGTGGCGGTCGGATTTCGTGGTGTGTTTGCCGGGTCCCCTGGCAGGGCAAGAGAACCCTCGCTGTTGAGGCACGGCTTGTCGTTGTGCTTTGGGGGAAAGCGGGGCAAAGCTGGAGCTGAACCACTGATCTCTGACACCGGATCACACAGGGCCCATTGTCACCCGCCAAACCAGCACGTGCGCGCCCAACAGAAGAGAGTCAGAACGGAGGGATCGTCGTGAAAGCCTGAGCAAACGGAGCTGGGGTGGCGAGGAAGCTCCCGTTGCATGTGCAGCGGTGGGCCCCAAAGGTCGGATGGCTTGTTTGAGGGGGTCGACTGTGCGGTGTGACACCATGGTGCTACGCTCCTTCAGGTCCTGCTTCCTGACCGCCACCCGGGAGCACTACAGCAGCTGGAAAAACAGCTTCGTTCCATGGGAATTACCTGTGTGGGTCACACACATTCCCACCCACCCACCCACGCAAGCACACCCACACGCACGCACACACACACAGAATTTTTCTTCTTCTTCTCTCTCTCTCTCTCTCTCTCTCTCACACACACACACACACACACACACATCCTCTCTCTCTCACTCTCTGTTTTCTCTTCTGCTGACAGACACTCTCTAATACCAGACTGGAGAACACAACCGTCCCTCCTGAGTAATAAGAGGGTTAATAGCCCAGCTAACAAAGCTACGCACGTTAGCAATCAGTCTCCGGTGACCACTGTCAGCTACCCAGACACTACCAGACATCAGCTGGACGCCAGCTCCTCAAACCGCTGCTGACCGATGTTTTTCCTAATGAAGCTGACCACGCCGTTATCTCGGGAGGTTAATTACTAGTCCCAGAGAAACCTGGATGCTCCCTGATGGCGTCTCCAGATGAAAGGCTTGGCCCCCGCAGACCGCGACAATGACCAGAGGCCGCCTAGCACGTCTGTGTGGTCATCAGGCGTGTCCAGATGCAGGCGGCTGTAGAACTGGAATCCTGTGGAAGGTTTGGTGGTGAGGATGCTACAACGATCAGCGCGCTGTGGAAGGTTTGGTGGTGAGGACGCTACAACGATCAGTGAGCAGTATCTCTTATCTAGAATCAACGTTACTGGGCACCAGGGACCATGGTACTGAAGACGACCCTGCTTCCTCTCGTGTACTTACTTATAGCTACAGTTTACGGATTCGTATTGCGATTGTCATCCGCTACCTGCTGTCTCATTAGTAAAACGAATCTTGGCAAAAGGGTTCAAGTTGTCAACTGCTGTTAAAATCTATTTTACAAACATATACGCGTTCTGTAATAAGACTAGAATATCTGTGTGATAAGAAGTAACTGTTTTCCATCTTATGACAAAACCGTCCACAACGCAATTGGGAGGCCAATAAATTATAAAAGACTACGGTGTATGGCTACATCAAGTCGTGTTAAATGACCCACGGGTCCGCTAAAGCCACCCAGTGATGTGAATCAAGCGCAGCATTCTTTCAATACTCTAGGCCACGTCATCAAAAGGAAACTACGCGCCACGAGGGAATAGGGTTGTTCAACGAGGCGTCTACTCAACTGCAGATCCCAGACCACTGAGCTAGGCGGACCATCCTTCTAGTTCAGTGTCCCAGACTGATCAAGACTTTGCCTGGCCGCTACGCCGCTGGCAGAAGATATTTAGGGAAGGAAATCTAGGGTGTCTGCGGTGACAACACGGACACGCCTGTCTGACATTTACACGATCGCAGGTCTGGGAATGGCCAGAGCAGCGCAGGCACCACCAGACAGGACCATGGCTCATTTGGGGCAGGTTTCGGGCCCGGGGTATTGGCACTGATTCCACTGAACCATTCCGCCGCGGGGAGTTTCGCTGCCTTTGTGGCCATTATCAGCTTTTATCAGAGCCAAGGCTTCAGCTCTTTGATGCTGCTGCGGGCTGTACAGGCATCTGGTCTGTCTCAGGTCTTCAACCTGGACTGAGCCTGGCCTTGACGCTGTTGCTGCTGCGGCTGCTGCGTTAAAAACCCTTGACTGGCGTTTATGTCTCTGCACCGAGTTTCCTGGTCTTGTCTCTCCTAACCCCCCCCTCTCGCCCATCGTCCGCCTTTTGTTCTCTCTCTCCCTTGGCATCTTCTACCTGTTTGACCTGTTGCAAGCTATGGCAGTTAATACGTTCCGTGTCCAGTTCGTTCCGGACACGTCCACCTGGGATACTGTCCTCGCGTGTAGTTCTTGCCTGTTCCCGGTCATAAAAGGATGCCGCGGATCGTAAACAAGGGCTGCACCTTTCACAACAAGCACATCATCGTCCTCGTTGTTGAGCGTTGGTCAAGTGGTGGAATTTCCGGCTACGTCAACAGGCACCGCTCCCTAATGGACCGGGCTGGGTGCAGATGTGTAAACATGGTGCACGGCCAGGTGAGTCCGCCGCAAGGTGCACTAACTGAACACCTTTAACCTATCACACAATACACCACTCGACCGTAGACTGTAAGTACGAACATTCTTGACGGCACTCTATAGCTGCCTGCACTCCCACACGCTGAAAGTCTAGGTTATGGCAGTGTAGCAACCACCACTTGAGGCGGGGCCATGATGGAACCATTAAACCATTACTAGGCTAATGTGCCCACAAGTAGCCCAGTAAAGATCAAAGCGTCTCTAATAGAGTGTGATGGTCAAGATAGCGACGGGCCCAACAAAAGGATTTACCTGGTTTTCACGCCGTTCGGCGGCTGGTGTAATATACCGGCCATGCCAAGCTGGACCGGACTGAAACTGACGGCCATTGTTGTTTCGTGCCGTTCAAAAGGCATGAAGCTACCGGTCTGAAGCAGGACGTCAGGAAGCTTGTGTGATAAGCCGGAGACTATCGAGTTCTGTTAATGGTGTGACAGGGTCAACCATGCAGTAGTCAAAAGTGATGACAGACAAACAAATCAATATTTTTATGACTAGACTTTGATTCAGTTGTTCGGACAAAAATCACTGAGTTCAATGTTAATGCTCTGTCTTCTCAGCAAGTATGAGCGCATCCCTTTAAGCCACACAAGCTTGCTGATGTTGCCATAAACTGTGTATTGCATCGTTGTTTTATCGAAGAAAAAATAATTTTGTTTAAACCACTACATTCTGAACTCTCTCCGTTATCCGAAGGTGTACAAACATCTCACAAAGCCCGAATAAGCAACAGCGTCTCCCACACCCTTCCCACCCTATCCTAAGACCTCACTGTGTCCCCTCTCTTGTCGTTTTCTGGCAGGATTCGACCCCGAGCCGCTGGGAAGGGCCAAAGACAGGAGGGGAAGGTATGGCATTCCAGACAAGGGAACAAATTTGCTGAGCAGGTCGGCCAAACAGACGCTGGTTTGGCTCCGTTGCCTCCCACTACAGGTATCCGCCATATATAGCTGGTTGCCGGTTTCGACAAACACGGAGCGAGGGGCACGGGGGTAGAGGGGGGTGGGTAGGGGGGTGCGGAAGAGGGGGAGAGGAAAGAGGTGGGCAGAAACTTTGTGGACACCGTCAACGAAGAGCCTGGCCACGCACAGACGTCCATATACCCAGCAATGTATATAACACAATCAAACAAAGGATTAGTGACTTTTTTTTACCTGACCAAGTCTTATTTACCTCACCTGTGATCCTGACCTAACCTCTGCAATGATTGAAAGTCCGTGTGTCGTTGCCTCACGATAAAAGACCTGGGGCGGGGGGGTTGGGGGGGGGGGAGACAGACAGACAGACAGACAGACAGAGGGGTAGGCAGGCACACACACACACACACACACACACACACACACACACACACACACACACACACACACACACACACACACACACCTACGCGCGCGAGCGTTAGCTGAACATTCTACAACTTCAATAATGAAGCTCCCAAGCCAAGCAAGACTCAGGGATCACCATAACTACTGGGTAAGATGATTCCAGTCCCTTTGGACACAGCAAGCCCTGCACACCTGCATCTCGCAGCTTCCGGTGACTCGTGACCATGGTGACGGAGCTGAGGTGAGAGAGTCGCGGAGCCAAGCGTCCACCCGACATCCCACGATTTCTTCCACCTCATCTGATCTCCATCTCGCTACTGGAGGTGAACGGTAGTGATACCAGGGGCCACAACCGTCATCCCTCCATCTTGTGTCATCTCCCCATCCCCCACCCCATCCCACCCCCTCAGTCTTGCGTAAAACCGCGCACTCTGTACGACTACCCGTCCATAATAAGCCATACTGTTTCTGTGGATGTAAAGCACCATGAAAGATGAAGATTGTACGACTGGTGGACGGAAGGTATGTCAGACTCGCGTGCTGCTGACCGTACACGTAAACGATCCTACAGGCAGTTGGAAATCAAAGGCGAGTGCGGTTGCCGTGGCAGGGTGAACGCAATAGGTAAACAACCAAAACATCACATACACTGGTATAACTGAAATAGCACTGCTCTTGCAGCTGCTGTACATAGTCTTACGCAGTTAAGGCAACCTGATTTTGCGGCAAAAGGAGTAATCAAGAATTAAATATATGTAACAGAAGGGTCTCTACGTATTCCTTTGGTTTTGTGATTTTTTCGAGATACGTCCAGGCATATGTGTGCTGCCCCCTCCCCCCCTCCCCCAACACATCTATCCACATAGAGGCACACAACCCCGTTCAGCCGACCCCCCCCCCCACCCCTCACACACACACACACCACCACCACCACCCCAAGACATTAACGAAAAGGATTTTAGTCCATTTTTTATCAAACTAACCCCAAAACCAATCACCTCGGACTCGTTATGCAAAACATAATAATTCTTTAACTTTCGAGACATTTCGTTGCACAACTCCTAACTTTCCTTCTACAGCGAATGTAGTGCATCGGGTCTAATGTTTAACTTTCAAGGCATAATTTCGTTACGTTGCTTCCAGCCTTTTCTTCCCCATCTGTTGTTGTTCTGCACCGTGTCTAATAGTGCAGCCAGCTGTGAACGAGCCAGACTGCAGCGTGCAGACACTGCTGCATGGCACAACAACAGAACAACAGACTGGCCAGACAAAGAGGACATTAGCAACAAGACGAGTCAACGACAAAATCGATACTTTTGTCAGTTTCGTCTCACTCATTTCCCCTGGATCTCTTACAGGCGTGGGAAGAGGGGGCGGCAACGAGCTCCCAGCTACACGCGGTGCCAGCACTCGCGGGCTTTTGCTGTTGTTTGTTTTTTGTTGTTGCTTTTAGGTTCGGCTACGGACGAAAAGCGGCCTGTTATACACACCGAAATGTTTCACTTTCAGGCCTAAACCGATGTTTTTGCACCACTGAATGATTCTGAATACAGGTTGAAAATGTTCATCTAACTACTCTACTCCGCCCACCCTTTCCGCAACACACACACACACACAAACGGAGGGGGGGGGGGGGGGGGGGGGGGGGGGGGGGGGAGGCGAAGTTGCGTCGTAAATTTGTAAATTCCAGCCATAGACCCGTTCTTGGTTCCCCCCGCCCCCCGCCCCTTCAATAAAACCATTTGCTGTCTTGGTCTGTTCTTTCTCTTGCTTTATTGTTTGTTGCAAATTCCGCCATAAAACCGTTTGCTCTCTTGGCTTGTTTCAAAGGAGTGGTTAGGTGTGGGTGTGGGTGAGGGGGGGAGAAGTTAAAACAGTGAAAGTTTTGCGGACATTACCTTGACTGATACAGTCAGGTTTATATCACGACAGAGAAAACCCCTCGTTAAACTATGCAAAACCAGGTGCAAAAAGCAAGGACATAGTCTAGCGCAATAGTGGGCCCGACGTACACCCACACATGGCGACTTTACTTTGCGAAACAGACAGAGACTGGAGTAACAAAAAGGACCGCTGGTAAACGCCGCGGGAGAGAGGTGTGGAGGGTTTTATGGCCTTTCGCTCTTTTCCGTTTCGTTTACATTTCAGTGTCCTGAAACCTACACCACCCACTGAAACAAATGCTCTTCATGCTGTGACTGTCAACAGCGTTACTACGGAAACCCACGAAACGTCATACAGCTGGCTGTCTGACAACGAGCACACATAGCCACTGAATATGTTTTCAAAATGTCCTAAATTGCTTTCTTTTTCTGTGGCTGTCTTCTTTTGATCTGGTTTCCCCCGTCCGATCCCCAGTATAATACTGACATAGAACGTACACTCACACACACACACACACACACACACACACACACACACACACACACACACACACACACACACACACCACCACCAACAACAACAACAACAACAATCACACACTACAACCACACACACACACACACACACACACACACACACACACACACACACACACACACACTACAAGGAGGACATGAAGACAAAGCGGTACAAAAATGGACACAAAAGCTTCCAGACTCCAGCTGGCATCACGCGAAAAGCGGGTTCTCCTAATCAATTTTAGGCACTGCCACTTCGAAAGGATCCCTTTCTCTCCCTTTTTGATTCGGGCTAGCTGCTTTGAAATAACCACAGAAATTAAGAACAATTTCGTCCACAGAGCAAGTGAACCAATTTGTGGTCACTGGGCTGTGAAAATCAACATTTTGCACATGATTGTGCGCAACACTGGGCTGACTCAACTCGTGGCTGACAGTTAACAATTCGAACACCAAGACCATGCAGCGATTTGCTCTCTCGCTGCACGTGCGTCGCAGAGCCTTGCGCATTTCCTTCCGCCCTCGCTCAGCGCTCAGTTTTGGGGCCCCTTTTTAGACTGAGAACAAAGTGGAAGTGAATCATCCTTGGTAACTTCACTTTTTCCTCTTCTTGAGTTTTTATTGCCAGAAAAAGGCTACTGCACATCTGCAATCTGCGTCAAATGCATCCTGTAATGTTTCCGTTGTGTTGTTGAGTAGTTCAAAAGAATTATGCCTTTGCCGTTGTCACTCAATGGATAATTATACGAAGGCTGACGATAGGAAGGATGGACCGTCATGACTATTACATTTTTTCATTTTTTCATTATCATCATCAGAAAGAGACTGCAACAATAAAAACATGGAATTCTGTTTATTATAAGCGTTAAGCCCCCCCTCTCTCTCTCTCTCTCTGAGAGTGGCACGCTTCACACAACTCTCTCTCTCTCTCTCTCTCTCTCTCTCTCTCTCTCTCTCTCTCTCTCTCTCTCTCTCTCTCTGCGTGAGTGCTGGAAGTCTAGTGCGTGTATACTCACTGAACTCGACTGAAACACTACAGTATCAGCACAGTATATGTATTTATCTTCACACAACGTCTGTTTCTTAGTTAATTTTTTTCTGCAACCACTGACTTGTCCAGTGCTTTTCAGTTCTTCTTTCGTTTTTGTTGTTGAGGGTGGATGTCTGTTTTTGTTAACCCCCCCCCTATGCCAGACACTGCACTACAGGACAGCACGACAGGGACAGCCACCCAGCAACAACATCTGATCACACACGCGGCTAATTAACGCCCGGGTAAACGGAATCTTTTCTTCTTCGATGGCTTAGACTCAGTGTAGCGGGCAGGTCTTGATGGGCGGGTCAATAATTAATGAGCTGGCTCACGGAGCAAGGGGCCCCGGGCTGGCAGCAAAACAAAGACGCGTCCACACCCGGCCGGGCACAAAATGGGCACCGCTGATGCCCTCCACGATGGACAAACACCGCTGTTGTTGCAGACCTGGCTGATCCCCCTCCACCCCGACCTCCCTCTCCTTGACTGCCGTCTGCTGCCATAACCATATTATAAGCGGTTCCCCCCATTTTTTTATTTTTTTTTTTTTAGGCCTATACTCCCTTTACTGAGTGGCTCGGAATTTGAGGAAACGCTAATTAATGGTTATGAAACATGGTCTCAAAAGAAGTCTGATGGTTACGTTTTGACTCCAATTAGTGTTCACCCCCCTGGTGTTTACGGCTGACATTTAACACTAAGTGTCCATATTTGTATACAATTACTGCTGTATCATAGCCTAGTGTGAACTGGACTGAATGCCAGCATAATTCTAATTTGTGTGAACGTGGTTTATTACGCTGCATGCACAGGCGCTGGACACACACACAGCGATTTAGTCAGTTGTTGATAGGTAGGTAGGTAGGTAGGTAGGTAGGTAGGTAGTGTTGCTTAATGTCCTCAGATGTCAGCTGACATATTAGGGACAAGCTGAGACCAATGCCGAAGCATGGTTCAATATAGCTTTACGTCCACGGAAACCAGAAGGCTCGTTAGGACGGACAGCCCAGGACGGCCACCTCGACTCTCACACAGCTCCTCAACTATGACAGTTGTTGACTGATTGATGATCGCTTATATAGCGCTATTCTCCGCTCTCTCGAGCAGACTCACTGCGCTCGCATGTGATTCTACACGAGTGACTAGCTTTTTATAGCGCGTTTTTTTTTTTTATATCAGTTCATCTAAGTGATGTACTTACAGCGCTGGCATGGCTGGTACCACATAAAACTGCTGCCGTCTCGGCGCAAGGTCTGTTTACACCATACAGCCATGCTCCATGTCACTTCATGCAAAGCCACATACGTAAGGTGTATGCATGTTTAGCTGTAACCTGCCACCTGCACTTTTGGCAGAATGACCGGGATCTTTTACGTGCTACTGCGGTAACACGGGGGTGGAACTGTATCACAAAGTGCATTACCTAGCGAAACTGTTACATGAGAGAGAGAGAGAGAGAGAGAGAGAGAGAGAGAGAGAGAGAGAGAGAGAGAGAGAGAGAGAGAGAGAGAGAGAGACAGAGAGACAGAGAGACAGAGACAGAGAGACAGAGAGACAGAGACAGAGAGTTTAATGAATACAGACCAACGGCCCCTCTCATTTTCAGTGGGGAAGCAAGAGACTAACAGGAGAGACATAAACTAAAGCTGATGATGGTACTGTATTACACAAGGATAAAGATTTAAGAACAAGTCGGGCTACATTTTTTTAAAAACACAAATCTGTCCCTAATGACAAACACACCCAGACTCAATACATCAAAACAAAATACAAATAATTGTGGTAAAAATAGAATACCAAGAATTATAGAAACGATTCCTGTCTGAATTTTGCCGCCTACAGCGGAAAGGAGAGAGAGAGCTAAGCTGGCAATGAACTATCATATATCAAAAATTACGTCTTATCATTTTGCGATAATGCTGCCTGCATAAATCTTTTTTTCTTCTAAATTTGGTACCGAACCGACCACTTGCAACGTTCGCTTCGGATTTCTATGCATCTGCGTGTAACAAGATGGAGTCAGTTTCTAAAATTCTTGTGTGGAAGATGGAATACAATTTTAGACTTGTCTTGTTTGGAAAGTAAGTGCACTTTGCATAATACGATGCTTGGAAGCGAATCATTTTTTAATGGCTCATGACCACCCCACTTAATGTTACACTATATAGCGTATACGGTCTTTTCTCGTGAGCCGGGGATGCCTCCGTTTTAAAACATTAAACCTGCACGTTCAGGAAACAGGCGGCAGTGTCAAATCATAAAACTAAGCCGTGTCGGGCGCCTGTGGCGCTGGTAGGCCTACAGCCGTTGCTGGTCAAACACCGGCAGGTCAACATGAAGCGATCAATGTAGACTTGGTTATTGAGAAGGGAATACACACTTGTACACCTGTGTGAAAGCGGCAAACCGTGCCGGTGCACACGTTTGCCGTCATTAAAAACAGCGGACGCCAACAGCGACACAGACCAGAAACAAAACAAAGGCACTAACAAAACAAACGGCGAGCCGGCGAAAGGGAGGAGAAAGGGGACGTGGACACAAACACAACCCAAATAACGGAACAACCGTATTCAGCACAAAATATCAACATACACAACCCGCAAAAGCACCTCAACCCACCATCCCTCCCTAGCCCTACCGCCCCCCACAAGCAAGGGCCCCTGTTGAAAGGCAAACACTGCTCTGTGTGTGTACACGGTGTTTGGAGAGAGGTGCGCGGGCACTGGCCAAGACAAGTTTTTTGTTGTTTGTTTTGTTATCCACGCAGCCCACTCTCCACGCTGCCTCCTCGCCACGCGCACTGCACAGGCCTGGGGTCAGGGCACGAGCGATGTGCACAACATCAGCCAATTAGAAAGCAGGTTGTTAACGCCGTCAACCACGACGGTTGTATCAGGGCGATGAAAGCGTGAGAAAAGAGACATACGAAGTAATACTTGCCTAAGGATTGTTTCTTGGTGTTGGTTCATTCATTCATCGTCACTGTCACGCGCACCCATATATATATATATATATATATATATATATATATATATAAAACAATACAAAAAATACAATTACTATAAAAAATATAAAAAACAAAAAAGCCATGGTTCACAAATACATACCAATTAAATATAAAACAAACAGAAAAAAGAAGAAGGAAAAAAAAAAAAGAGGAAAAAACTAACAAACAAACAAAACAACAACAACAGTTAAACAATTAAAGACAGACAGTGCATGAAGTAGACATGCACGACGATAACTCCGTTTTCACATCCTTCCGCTGAACCCCCTCCCCCCCTCTCCCACCCCCCTCCCGTCGTCGGAAGAGACCATTTTTCTAATCGCCACCGCTGCGCTGATTGGCAAAGTAAACAAGACGACGACGCGGTCTCCGTGCGAGTGGACTGGCCCCCCCGTTAACCCGAGCAAATGTCATGGCGAGGGGACAGGGGTGATGTGTCCACAGAGCAGGGCTCTTCCCCGGGCTGGACGTTGGTACGATCCGTTGCCGGCTGTTGTAAAAGGAAACTGCAAAGGTGAGTGCGGCTTACTCCACGCCCCCAAAGGTCACACGGTACAGGAAAAGGCAAAAAGGTGCACTCGGTCGCCGCCTGCACACGTATACTCAACAAAGCCCCCCCCTCCTCCCCCGTCCACCTTTTTCAACGACGTCGCAACAAATCGCATCTACGCTCATTTAGCTAAAGACGTCTCTAAAACCAACAAGAAACAAGATTCGCCGCGTCTCACAGTGTGTTCCAAACCTTTCCAGCGCCGTGTCTGCAGAAGCCCAGACTCTCTCATTGCACCCAAATATTAGTGTAACGGTCCTTTGTAGTGGGAAAACACACGGGCGCGTAAGGCCGACGCAAAGTAACGCCACATTAGTGAAGTTCATTTACTCTCAGACCCCGGGGTAATGCGACTCGAGTGTCGGAACAACCTGACAGGCTTACAGCCGATAGAAACCAAGGCGCTTTGATGGTTCCAGAAGGCGGCGGGACTCTCCAAAGAGCAAGCACACTTAGCCAAAGGAACAAGCAACAATGAGATCAAACGCTGGGCGGAACAGTTCCAGTCGTGAGACATTTCCACAGTGCAGGAGATAAAAGACAAGAGCTGAAAAGTCGAGGGCACGAAGCGCCAATGACACCAACGGGCCAGAGTAGTGTCTGTGAAACACTTACTGGGGAGAAACACCGAGTTTCTCTGACCTAGAGTTCAGAACCACACACATCGAAACCATGTGGACTGTACGGATACATGAATAAACCAATAAATGAAATACTGTATTTATAGAACACACACACACACACACACACACACACACACACACACACACACACACACACACACACACACAGAGTCATTAACATATTATATTCTTCTTGCAGAAATATGTGTCATGTACTGAATATCGCCGACTTTACGACATGAATAAAACAGTGCGGAAAAAGAACGAAACGAATCTAATTTTGCTTTTACTGTACACAGCAAGTAACAGCAGACACGCACCCTGCGGTGGCAATGCAGAAAACTGCCCCCCAAAGCAGCCAATTACAGCGAGAGCCACACACCTCGACACGACCTAGCGGCCACCTCACAAAAGCTGGCGACGGACCTATACTGTTTAATTACTGGTTTACCGTAACGCCGAGCTGTATAATACACCGCGGTCTGCAGTGACAGGGAAAGTCCGCGGCAGAACTAGAATGTCACACAGAGAGAGAGTCAGACAGACAGAGAGAGGGAGAATCGTATGGAGGGAAAAACAGAAACACAGCTCAGAGAGAGTCACATGATGAGGGAAACAAAAATCCTGATAGGAGGACGGGGGCTGAGAACAAGAGACAGACAAAGAAAGAGACAGAAACGGAGCGAGAGAGACGCACATGGAGAGAAGAGACAGGAAGAGAGAGACACACACAGAGACAGAACGAGAGAGAGACACACACAGAGTGGAAGAGACAGACAGAGAGAGAGAGACAGACAGACAGACAGAGACAGAACGAGCGAGACGCCCACAGCGAGAAAGAGACAGTCAGAAAGAGAGAGACGGAGAGAGACAGAGATCTATTAATTCAGCCAATACTATCTATCGATCGGCTCAAGGACCGTGCCACAGCAGACGCCCGAGTCAAGAGGCAGCGCCCGGTCCACGCCGTGCTGTGTTCAGCAAGCTGGAACTGCCTGCACTGACTGGGTGAGCGGTGTCACTTTACTGGATATATATAGCTAGACACCACACCTGTGCACGTGAGACCAGTGGCGGCGGCTGACCGACTGTGAGTGTGAAGACTGTTGTGCCAAGGACGGCATCACTGCACGGCGAAGTCAGACGTTTGTCTGAAGAGATATTTCTCTGCACTGCATGCGATGTTCAACTATAACAAAGGGAGCAGTCAGAAAGCAGCTCATTGGGATGGGGGTGAGGAGGCGTGGGGGGAGGGGGGCGGGGTTGAGAGGAGAAGGGTCTGCTTTTGAAGCCACAATATTCCACCACTGTACACCTGGTATTGGAAATCTGCCTATTTTTTTTTTTTTTTTTTGGTTCTTGGCTGTCTAGAAGACAACTGCTACCACAATTGCTGAGACTGAGAGGTGGGGGAGAGAGAAAGAAACAGGTGGGGGGGGTAGGCGAGAGACTGACAGGGGAGGGAGAAAGAGACAGGCATGGGAGGGGGGGGGGGGAGGGCAGAGAAACAGACGGACACAGGGCCGGGGTGGAAGGCGGGAATGGGGTAGGAGGGGTGGGGGCAGAAAGGACACAAAACAAAACTACAAAATACGCATCCAATGAACATCAAGCCAATTTTTACGCAGACCAGCACACTGCATGTGCGCGCATGCTAATGGTTTCCAACACTAAAAGCACCAACCACGCCGTTCTTTCATAACCCAGTGCCGTTGAAAAGCCGGGCTGTAATTTGGCCAGCAGGCCAATTTGGCCGCCACAGAAAAGATTAAATAAAGCGGGCACACAACACAAAGACTAAGAGTGGGATTCCAACGCCTCACAAAAATCAATAGAGAATAGCAGTAAATCTGTCAGTAACCAAAGGCAATAATTATAGGATTCGCCTTTGAAGAATCTGCAACACTGCGGTTCTCAGTCACAAAAATCCATACGGTTTTATAGAGCCGATAAATCAGACTTAAAACTAGAAATAAGAACAATTTAAACGCTTAATGGGCGGGAGTGATTCCCACAAAGGGCATTTTCACCAAACAAAACGCAGTTTTATTTTCAGGAGTGTTTACGCTCGGCGATGAAATCCGCTCAAGCCATTTCAGCGAAGTGCGAGAGTAACAGACAAGGTCAAGGTATACTTCAATCACCCCTCGCTCCGAAACCCTATCGATTCTATCTCTCCAGCCTGACAAGAACTAATACAGTTCGCCTGCTCCTGACAATACAACTGCTACATGCCTGCCTGGGGATGATCGGTGCGCAGATAAACATGCACGAAGGAGGAGGGGTGGGGGAAGAGGGGAAGGGAGATAGAGAGAGAGAGGGGGCAAGAGAGGGGGGATAGAGAGGGGGTAGGAAGCAGAATTTTACCTTGCAGTTTTGTACACACACATACAGAGAGAAGGCGAGGGGGGGGAGGCAGGAGAGGTGGAAACAGAGAGGGGTGGGAGACATAAATCTACCGTGCACAGTTTTACACACACACGCACAGAAAGAGAGAGAGGGGGGGATGCAGAGAGAGAGGAGAGAGGGGGTGGGAGGCAGATAATTTAGTGCAGCATACACACACTACATACAGAGAAGCAGACAGACAGAGAGAGGGCGGGGCGGGAGGCAGAGAAAAGGGGAGGGAGGAGGGAAGGACAGACAGATCCGTGAAAGAGGCAGTCCTCACTATACTGGATCATACACAAAGCTGTATAGTTACTGCCGAACCCGGGCTGACCGTATGCACGATTCTCGACTGAAGAACAAAATAAACAAACACTGCCAAACAGGCACGAGACTCGTAACGAGAAACTGCGTAATGTGCGTGGGTACACGATACACAGCCTTGCTCACAACACGCAACAAGTAATACAAAAATTACCCAAAAATGTCATAAATAAAAAATGTTCACCCGACTTTAGAATCCAGCCAAGGGAGCTAATCGCTAATCCTCTCCGCCAGTGGGGGTCGAGGTCAACCTCTGCATTGCACGACACCTAGTGACACACCGCAGGTGCGCTATGCGACCTGCTCCCCACCTTCTCTCCCAGCCCCCCACACCCACCATCTTCGTCCAAACCCCTCTAATTACAGACGTCGCGTGCGTCGCCTGTGTGCTGGAATTAGCAGATAAAAGACCTGGATAGGCTGTCGAGCAAACAACGATGATCGTGTCCGTTTGGCTGCGAGTGGATTCACACTACATCAGCTCGGGGCTCGCTGCTTGAAGGAATGCTTCCTGGCACGTGGTCATTATTAGGCAAGAGTAGGCAAAAAATGGCAACCTCAGCGCAGACAAGACAGACACTTCACATTCCAGCTCAATTAGTGTTGTGAAAATACTCCCCGGGAGATAGATACTCTTCCAACCGCCCGTTTGTCATCACATCACAACTCTTCACCCGAAAGGTGTTACCCGCCGACCCCTACCCAAAGTTTGTATTTCGTGTTCTCGCAGCAACCCCCCTGCCCCCCAACACACACTGCCCCCACCCCACCTCCAACCCCGGAGCATCATGTTTACTACTCTTGACTCCCCCCCCCCCCAATTTTCTTTCTTTCTTTCTTTCTTTCGCGCGCGCGCGTGTGTGTGTGTGTGTGTGTGTGTGTGTGTGTGTGTGTGCGTGCGTGCGTGCGTGCGTGTGTCTTTTCCCTCCTTTTTCTTCTTCTTTTCTCTTCCCTTTTCTACACAGTAAGCACTAGACGTACCAAAAAACAAACAAACCCACAAAAACAAAATAAACAAACCCACAATTTAAAAAGACGGCCGCGCGCCACACACACACACACACACACACACACACACACACACACACACACACACCAAAACACTAACAAAACAAACTAACAACAACAACAACAAACATTCCCTGGCGCCCCCCTGCACACACTACAATAACTGTCTCTCCTCCGACAACGACCAAAATGAATTCTTCACTCTGCGACCGAACGTACAGAACCACAGTACTGTACAAAATGCCCGTGAAAACAAACTCCACCCTCACTCCCCTGCCATCGATTTCCCAGCTCTGCTCCAGCCAGCACCTCTTCAGACGCGACCCGACTACATAAACTTTGGCCTCTTCAAAGGCCGTGTTTCCACTCAAAGGAACAGGGCCAACAGAAAATCAATCAGTGATCGTCACCTTCAAATCTGATTAGACCCGCACAGCTTGCTTTGCAGCCATTCCTAGGCCGCCGCCTGCCGTGTGTACCTACAGTCACAGGCCCGTCTGTGGAATTACATTGCATTGGGTTCAATCACCATGTTTCCCACCAAACCGCCCGCTTCAGTTCAGCGTTGCACTTTCCTTGATTTCTATATTTCAGACGGCAACAGGGTAAGTAAGTGAGTAACTCGGTGTTTTACGCCCAGTCAACCGTTTCGGTTATATCAGGGCGAAACAGGGATACAGTGGGAAAGGCAGGCAGGCACACAGAGAGAGAGAGGGGAAGGAAGAGAAGAGAGAGAGAGAGAGAGAGAGAGAGAGAGAGAGAGAGTGATGGGAGAGAGCCAACATACTAAAATTATATATATATATATATATATATATATGTGTGTGTGTGTGTGTGTGTGTGTGTGTGTGTGTGTGTGTGTGTTTATAAATAAATAAAAATTCTATAAATTGTCATTTAAAAATAATTGTGCATGTGTATGTAGTCATACGAAGCCTGGAGTGCTTGTGTTATTTTGCAGTTACACAGCTTGACATCAGTTTCAGGCATCGAACAACTTTCAAACGACACACACTCACGCTGAGAATATTACGGTAAGGCGACGACTGAGTGTGTGTGTACCGCACGGATGCAGTAATGGAACAAGTAGTAGAACGACCGAGCAATGTGCGCCAAGCATCTGATAATAAGAACACGAACTCTTACTGAAGTCTTTGGCCAGTGCTGAAGCCGTGTTTGGATCACTGGAGGATCTTGACAGTCCGGCATCATAGGCAAGAAAGACCACTGTTTTATAAACAGACTGATCTCAGCAGCAGGTAGAAATTAGGATCAGAACAAGCCACATGAAGGCAGACACCTAAGAAAATAAGCTAGACCCGGCGAACGGTCCTTGTTTCTGCTTTGATTGGGCAGGGGGGTTGAAGCCAGTTTCAAATAAACCTACCCAGCTCGGGTGTGCCCCGTTTGTTGTTTCTGCCATGCGAGAAGAAAGCGCATTACAGACGGCCAACCAAAGACTTTTCTCCTACAGCGGAGCCTTTGCTTAAACTCAGAGTTATTGGCTATTCTATTCTGTTATATACCACGGAATCTCTCTCTGTCTGTCTGCCTTTCTCCCTCTCCCTGCCTATCTGTCTGCCCCCCCCCCCCCCCCCCCCCCCCCTGTGTCTGTCTCTCCTCCCCTTGTCTGCCTGCCTGTCTGCCTCCCCCTCCTCTGCTGCTTGCCTGTCTGCCCAGTTCTCTCCTCTCTTGTCTGCCTGCCTGTCTGCCTTTCTCTGTGTCTGCCTGCCTCTCTGTGTGTCTGCCTGCCTGTCTGCCTCTCTCCCTCTCTCTGTGTTTGCCTGACTATCTGTCTGCCTCCCCCCACCTCTCTCTGCCTGCTTGCCTGTCTGCCTCTCTCCCTCTTCTGTGTTTCTTGCCTGTCCGTCTGCCCCTCTCCTATCTGTCTGCTTCTCTCTCTCTCTCTCTCTCTCTCTCTCTCTCTCTCTCTCTCTCTCTCCATCCAGACGCAAGCTGTGACCCGATTTCAACTAAGTAGCCTTGCAGCTCACGTGTTTTTTAGGCAAGAAAATCTCATTGACCCTAAAAACGCCTCGACGCCTCAGATTTCGCTTGCCGTTGCGAACAGCAAAAAAGTGTGCACATCTGGTCGGGCCAATACCCCCCAGCAACCCTTAACTCCCCTTCCCCACTCCCCTTCCCCCCCCCCCTCCCCCGGTGAGATGATATCCGATCCGGCTTTGTCTCATCGTGAGCATGCTTCCAGACAGGAGCCTGTGACCTTTATTAAATCATCTATTTCATCTCATTTGTTGTGGTTCTCGCAAACTAAGGCTGCATGATTACACGACGAAGACGAGGGATACTGTTTCTGATGTACTGTTCAGCCGATCTTATCTGTATTTAAATGCTGACCAGCCTTTGGACTCCGTGGAAAGTTTTGGTGCTATTACGATTATGAATGTATACAATATGACAATAATGAAAACGAAATTCCTCATCCACACACACACAGTGACACACACACACAGTGACACACACACACAGTAACACACACACACACACACACACACACACACACACACACACTGATTAGCACAGTAATTGCGTCAATATTCTTAGTATCTCAGCATTTTAATGATAATCATCAGATCACTGATACAAATTCAGTAATTTTTAATACCCTCATACGGCAATAGCCGGCAGAATGGAGAGCAAATGTCTTCAATCGTTTTGTTTTCATCTGTATAACTTTGTACCCAGAACCCTGCTCACTTTCTAATAACCTTCGACCGAACACTCAACAGTCTCAATTACCGCCAGTCCAACCATATCGAGCGAGAACCTTTTGGAGCAACTATCTACACAATCTATAGACTCTTGGCGGCCGCATAAAAAGCACGTAGTTCATTTTCAAACACAAAACATCGCTTGTGCAGTGATCAATAAATGCTTCCTAATGATTACGTCCCCTTTCACTTTATAATAGACCCAGTTAACTCCCAGTAGTGTCACTTGTCAGTTTCCAACTTTCCTTACAAGTAAGAAAAAAGGGGAAGTTTGGGTGTGAGAGGTAGGGTGGATGGGTGGTGAACTAAAGAGAAAGAAAGGTCCTATGTAGAAAGCCAATCCCGAAAGACATGAATGACATAAAAGGAGCAACTTACATCAGAAATTGTCGGAGCTGAGCTTCTTCGATTGAATGCTTTCTATTGTACACCCACGGAGAAACCAGAATGAGCAAGAAAAACTGACACACAGCACACACAGCTCTAAAACCTTTTTACACACACACACACACACACACACACACATAACACACATACACACACACACACACACACACACACACACACACACAAAGGGGCACAGGTTTTTGCTGTTACCATTCACCGTGCAATGCGAGACACACAGCCACCAGGCTTCAGCTTCCAGCAATTTCACGTGTACTGAGTGTTCTTGTTACTTGACTCTACCGGTACCCCCTTCGGCTGCTGGCAACTTAAGCAAGCGACTCAAAACAAAAAACGAAACAGAAGTTTACTGCAGCCAGAGCATTTTCCCTAGTCATCTTCGAAGCTTGATTTTTTACAAATTTTATGTACACCACACAACGTTGAAAAAGGCGGAGAACGCAACAAGACGTCTCATAAATCGTTTGAAATCAGTATTCCGTACATAGTATGAATACAAAGATGATTCCCCGCCCACTTCAGTGTTAGAGACAATTAAGACTCGCAGCGAAGTTTCCGTACACAGCTATACTTTCCGTGGAGGTTATAGAATTTAAAAAAGAAAGAAAAAGAAAAAAGCATGCATAAATTTACACAAATTCGTGATTTTGATACCAATCTGGCTGTTATTGCGAGGACTGAATTTGGAATAAATACAAACATGGGGAAAAAAACTTACCACATACCATTACCACAACAGCATGATATAGGCGAAGAGAAATATGACCACTGTCCCGATTTTATTCCCTGACTTGCTGTCCCGCAAGGGTCAAAATAATGCATGTGCACGAGATTTGCATTTTATCACAGAGATACATTCACGATCATTGGTCTTTCTGCACGTCAGACGTTCAAACCAGAACGCTGAGACTGAATTTATTTTGATAACAAAAAGAATAACATTAGACATTTTGTCACAGCGAAAACAAGCAAAATAATTAGAACAGACTAATTTACACGTACACTGTGTACACCTATGTTCTTCGTCCAAAAAGAAATGTGCCGTTTCCAGAAAACTTTAGAGAACAGGAGCAGAGGAAGACAAAAGGGAAAAAAGAAAGAAAAAGAAAAACAAAAAGGGGTAGAGAAAAAAAAGAAAAAAAAAGCACGCAGTGTTCCCACAACAGCGACGGCTCGTAGTCTGTTACAATAAACACAGGTCCTGACAATTTACCGTTGGCCTTTTTTCTGCAGGCAAATTTAGCCTTGGCAAATTTTCAAAGCCTTTGGAAGTCAGGTAAGTTTGGCCCCCGCGGGACGCCCTGTTACCTGCGACATCAAAGCAACCGGGGCAGATGTGTGCTCTGTGACATTTTCTTGTCAGGCTCTTCACAAAAACATTCGCTTTTTTAACCCCCTCCACCCCCAAACCCCTTAGCCCTCCTCTCTCTCCTGTAAATTCAGATTCGCAGGTATCTTACTTTGCTTCATTTTAGCCCTATTTGTAGTTTGCTAAGTTTCAGACAGCAATCCTTTCTGTGTTATTCCTATTTTGTCTTGCCGCACGTTCTTATAAGTACTTTATTTTGAATGTTGCTACTTTTATCACCTGGGACAGATTTCTAATTCTTTTAACAAACAAACAAAAAGCCGACAGGAGTTGTGCTTACAGCTTTATCTTTGTGTAACAACTTGAAGTATCTTCCTCCTCCTCTCTCTCGTGTTCCCATTTTTAGATGTGGACACGTAAGGACCGAAACAGTAATGGTACTTACTATGTGGCCACCCAGAACTATACTTTGCAATTGTCCCATGTCCACAGACATTAATTTGATCGTTTAGCTGGACAAAGGTAAAAACCTGGCGCATGACTGACACTGTGACGGGAGTTACTGATTTGCTTCGTAACCGCTTTATTATTTCGTAACCGCTTTATTAAAAAATATATATCTACATGCAAAACAGTATACGTGTATATTAGCAGTTATTACATCATGATATGTTCATGCCTGACATGTATTTTTGTTTTTTGTTTTGATCACTGATTCACTAAAGAATTCGTTCATGAATGCATATATTCCTTTACGTGAACACTGTCTTACATCTTCATTATTTCTGGCATTTACTGCGGTTTTCTAGCTCTATTTGTTTATCCTTTATTGTTATTCATGCTTATTTGTTACATAACACATAACAGAAACACATCAAAGTTACTTGTAATGTACACCGTGCGTGTGCACATCATATTCTGATATTGAGTAAAATCCTTCTGAGTGAACGGAGAAAGATACTACTGAATCGTGTTCTTTAATGTATAAATAAAGAACACGAATCAACAGATCAGTCATTATTAATTAAGCAAAAGTCATCACAACTGATTTAAGCCATGCAACCGTTCCGACGTTTTGGCTCCAATAATCTCACAGTCAAAGAATTAATCCCTAAACGGGTCCGACTCCTCGAAGACTCAAGCCACCCGCCTGTGAAACGCCACTGACCACCACCTAACCACGGCAACTGTTTGCACACCGGCCGCCGCCTCTGATTAAAACTCGATGGATTAGTGACCTGCACCTTGGTTCCCGCTAATCCATTTAATCCCTGCACTTGATCGGTAGTGGTGGTGACTTTCCCTGCCCGTAAAGCGTGTGCACTGCTTTCTCCGATCAATACGCCAGTGAGCCAACAGCAATTAGTTCAGCCTCGCCGCTTTGTTGACAGGAAAATCGAATAATACGTCGAGTACGTAAGAAGCTTTTGTTCAAATTTCAATCAAACGATTGACAGAGAAATTTGCGGAAGAGAATGAGACGGTTAGGCAGGAGCATTATGGGAAAAATAAACACAAGGCCGTCAAAGCTTTGCATGCATGCACCGGTGTAGGTAACGTTTTCGAACGTGATGAAAACCTCCGCTATGAAGTATCTTTGGAGTTTCACAAAACCGCTAGAACTACTAATTATGCTCAGTCCAGTACCTAAACTTACGTAAGGAATGACGATTAAGAACCACACCCAACACCATCTTCGTCACAACTACCACAACCGGCAACAACAACAGCACACACACACACACACACACACACACACACACTCAGAGAGAGAGAGAGAGAGAGTACAACAGGCACACTGATACTCATAGTCAAGAACACTGAAAGAACAACAACACAAACCAATACGCTGACTAGCAAGCACGGGGCAAGCAAGACACTGCCCGAGACGTTGACAGACCAAGACACACAGACAAATACGCTGACAGACCAGGACACACAAACAAACACGCTGACAGACCAAGACACACAGACAAACATGCTGACAGACCAGGACACACAGACAAACACGCTGACAGACCGGGACAAACTGCCCAACACGCTGAAAGATCAGGACACACAGACAAACACTCTAACAGACCAGGACAGATGACTGACACGTTGACATACTAGGACACACTGTCCAACACGCTGACAGACCAGGACACACTGACAAACACACTGACATGCTAGGACACACTGTCCAACACACTGACAGACCAGGACACACTGACAAACACGTTGGTATACTAGGACATACTGTCCAACACATTGACAAGCCAGGTCACACTGGCTAACACGCTGACATACTAGGACACACTGACCAACACGCTGGCAGACCAAGTCACACTGTCCAACACGCTGACAGACCAGGACACACTAGTCAACACGCTCAGGACATACTGATCAACGCGCTGACAGACCAGGACATACTTACCAACACGCTGACAGACCAGCACACATTGACCAACACGCGGACAGACCAGCACACACTGACCAACATGCGGACAGACTAGAACACACTGGCAAACATACAAGGAAAAAAAGTGACCCACCTGTCGTGTGTCCACAGGAGCAGAGCAAGGTAAGCCCGATGACCACGATCACTGACAACCGGAGACGAGCACTCCTAGTCCAAGACATGGCGCTGCTCATTTCACTGCGAAGACGTACAGATATCCGTCAGTCCACGCCGGCAGCGATGCAACCATCTAACACACGTCGTGCTCCTTCGCGCTAAGGCCTAACGCCTCATCCAGCAAGGGACAGACACACTGACACAGCAACGAAACAAAAGCCACAAAAACCAATCCCGCAGTATTATTCTATTCACACACGCTGCACGGGGTCCACTTCAACAGGCCAAAAATATATCTGTGTTCACCAACAAACACGATCGACAATAACCATCCACGTGTGTTTCAATTCAAATGCACTGGTTAGAAACACACACACAAAAACATCCAGAACCGTCGTTGTGTACACGATGTGTGGTAATAATATTGGAGTGTACGCCGCGAGCGTAAGATAATCACTGAGGGTGCAGGGTCAGCACCCACACGGCAGGTAATAATCCCCGATCCACTCACGACGCATGGCTTTCTTTTTTTTCCCTTTATCTCTTTTTCTTCTCTTACTCTCTCTGCAAATAAGCTTCCACGAGATGCCGACGACTGCAGAAAATGACGACACACACAGGTATAACAACTAGCAATAATCCACAGATCGCCTCTCACTGCTCAGGTCTGTAGGGCACCACACACACGTGAGTGTGGACGAAGTTGCGGCTGTACCATCGTGGCTGCTGAAACAACAAACTCCCAATGTCTCTTTTGAAAACTTTCAACGGCGAGCACACACTACTTCCACGGCGAAAGGAAAGCCGCGAAAAGCCGCTTGTCCGCTTGCGACTGTAGCGTGTCGTCTGCTTCTTCGTTGTGTAGACTGGAGAGACTTGACTGACTGGCTACAGCTTGCGTGCTGTGTTGTCAGGGTTTGTGTAGACTGTAGACTTTCTCCTCTTCTCGCGCACACGCACACACACACACAGCAGCTTCGGAAACTTGTGCTAGTCCGGCCTCTTTCTCTCTCGCCTCACTCCGTCTGCGACTCAGCGCTCAGGCCCCACCTGCAATGGAACATCATGGGGATCAGTTTTCGGTGTGTTGACTTTGCCAGCCCAGAAGTTTTCCAATCGCTCATTCATTGTTCGTGCTACTCTCATAGCAGACGGGGTGCCGTGCGAAAGCAAAGCGCGCCCGCCGGCCATGCGCGCAGCCCCCTCCCCTCGAGGTTAATCGCGGTCGCTGATTGGCCAGACTAAACGAGCATCACCACCCCCTCACTATGTAATTGATTTCGATTGGTTGGTAGACTAACTTGAAGTCCTCTTGACAGTTTGGTGGCTGGGACGGAGGTTTTGTGTGTAGAGCCCCTATCATTGCTTCAGTACCTCTAGAAAAAAGGGGCGGGGAAAGGTATACTTGTAGGGTTGAGAGATGAAATGTGGGTGACTGTATATCGAACGGCTATTAGACTGCTGATAACAAACGAGACACACTTGGCGAAGTCCATCTCGTCGTGTTTGGTAGTCAGACGAAAAAGAAAGAAAGAAAACTGAAAAAGAAAAAGAAAAAGAAACAGGATAATAAATTTAATGATTAAATTCACATGATAAACTACTGAATTATTGATATTAGATGTCACTGGGTACACTCAGTATAAAAATACTCAGTGTACCCAGTGACATCTAATATCAATAATTATATCAACGATTATATCACTCATTCGGAATCAGTGTGTGTTTTAAAGAGTATTACATGACCCGTTACTTCGTATAAATCATTCATGCTATGCCGAGCATATGTCATAGTAGTCCCCGAGTCAGCCAGTTAAGGGGAGAGAAGAGAGAACGAGTACACACACACACACACACACACACACACACACACACACACACACACACACACACACACACACACACACACACAACACAGTGACACGCACGCACGCACGCACGCACACACACACACACTGACATACACATGACACACATTACTGGCTCACACACACACACACACACACACACACACACACACACACACACACACACACACACACACACACACACACACACACACACACGCACGCACGCGCGCGCACACACACACAAAACACACAGAGACACACACACGTGACACACACACGACACGCGCGCGCACGATAACAAGTAACTTCGGCGAACATCTTCAACTTGCACTGTTTCAGTCACAGTATGCCGGACTGAACGACTGGGAGAGTTTCGAGAGACAGACACTGAGGCAGAGACACACTGAGAGAGAGAGAGAGAGAGAGAGAGAGAGAGAGAGAGAGAGAGAGAGAGAGAGAGAGAGAGAGAGAGAGAGAGAGAGAGAGAATGAATGAATGAATGAATGAATAAACTTTATTTTACGAAGGTAGTCGAGAAGACTCGAGGTCTTTTTACATCCAGCCCTCGCCCATGAGGGAAACTACTATTAACTAAGGATACAATGAGCTACAGTATGTTGAGTACATATACATTAATACAAACCATGTTGAAATGGACATCAGTAAACCGAGAAACAAGTCGATAATGATCATTAAAAAAAATATACATATAAAAATTGGCTTAGAGAGAGAGAGAGAGAGAGAGAGAGAGAGAGAGAGAGAGAGAGAGAGAGAGAGAGAGAGAGAGAGAGAGAGAGCAGACAGACAGACAGACAGACAGACAGACAGACAGACAGACAGACAGACAGACAGACAGAGACAGACAAAACAGACAGACAAACGGACAGACAGACAGAGACACAGAGAGACAGACACACAGAGAGACAGAGGCAGAGACAGAGACAAAGAGACAGCCGAGAGACTGAGAGCTATAGCTACCAGCCAGTTCTGATTTCCACGTCTCCTTGTGTCAGCAGTTGAAACGAATCCATAATCAAACCCCTCACCCCAATATGCCGCGGAGGCAAGCTGCCGCCGGCTCCATACACCGGACCCGATCAAAGAACAGTTTAGAGATTGGAGATTTTACAGACTGAATGTGAAACGGCCCGTTTGGCCCACGCGTGCACAATGCTCCTGCAATTTAGTGGGTCCACAATGTATGGAGACTTGCGTAAGGGGGTCTCCACGCATGCTGCTTCCATCGGTAAAAACGCTTTCACGTAACGTTCACAGCCAGACTGGGGCACATCGCGGCGCCAGCCCACACTTCGTGGCCAGCTCACCTAAACCAACCACTTGGAGGGAAAGCCCTCCGGCACCAGTCACATCTTTATTTTATAACAGATTTATAGATATGTAGCAACAATAATATATATATATATATATGGGTTTGAGTGGGTTATGGGTTTGAGTGGATTACTGCCAAAACAGAAAACATACGCTGAATCGCCATGTAGGTTTTGCCGTTGCCAGCGAGACTGAACGACTCGAGATGGCGACGATAAAACTTGTGCAACGAGTGTTGCTCTGCTATTTTACGGTAATCCACGGAATCAAAAACAGCCGGAAAAAAGAAGAGAGAGAGAGAGAGAGGGGGGGGGGGGGGGGGGGGAGGGGGGGTTGAGGGGGGGCCACTAAACAAAAAATGTTACACTGACGCTAAAGACCTAATCGCTGGATAACAAATGTTTTCTGAAAATAACACACCAGTTCAAAATCGCCTGGCCTCTGACAAATGACCAAAGAAAGAAATAGTTGTATAACCCGTCCCTAATAAGCCTTTTGGTTTCTGTGGGCGTTAAGCACCATGTTTACTTACTATAACTGTATAAGCATGAGCATATATATATATATATATATATATATATATATATATATATATATATATATATATATATATATATATATATATATATCGGATGGGCTAATGAAAGCGTGCTACCATGTGTCTTGTGATTTTACGTAGCCTACTCAAAACGCTTCTACGTTCAAATGCTCGACATATCAAGTTCTTTCACCGGGGTACCATGGATGTTTCATCCTTCAGCTGTTTCAGCTAAAGGCACTCTCGCTGAGAAGTCAGAATACTATCAATTACTTTAAGACTAGAAGCAGATCAGAACATATACATGCTTCTTGGACTACTGCCAGGAATTCTGCCTTTCCTAATTTTTAACCTTGGCATTCTCCCCCCAAAACTGTCTTTGGTGCATTCTCCTCCCAAACTGTCTTTGGTGCATTCTCCCCCCCAAACTCTCTGTGCTTCTCTCCCACCTTTTGCCCCCCAACTCTTTGGTGCATTCTCCCCCTCAAACTCTCTTTGGTGCATTCTCCCCCCAAACTCTCTTTGGTGCATTCTCCCCTCAAACTCTCTTTGGTGCATTCTCCCCTCAAACTCTCTTTGGTGCATTCTCCCCCCAAACTCTTTTTGGTGCATTCTCCCCCCAAACTCTCTTTGGTGCATTCTCTCCCAAACTCTTTTTGGTGCATTCTCCCCCCAAACTCTCATTGGTGCATTCTCTCCTCAACTCTCTTTGGTGCATTCTCTCCCCAACTCTCTTTGGTGCATTCTCTCCCAAACTCTCTTTGGTGCATTCTCTCTCTCTCTCTCTCTCTCTCTCTCTCTCTCTCTCTCTCTCTCTCTCTCTCTCTCTCTCTCTCCTCTCTCTCTCCTCCTCTCCCCCCCCCCCCCACCCCCCCAACAACTCTTTGGTGCATTTTCCCCCAAAACTCTCTTCGGCCCATTCTCCCCCAAACCTTCTCCACCAACTGAAATCTAAGTAGCATTCCTACTCGTTAGTGTGCTTGCTATTTGTCGTTTTCGCTGAAAATATGCACATGTTTTGTATGGGTTAATTCAAATATAAGGGTTCTTTTTAATCTTTGGTGTGTCTTGCTTTTGACTTTCCGGTTCATTTTTTTTTAAATTATTATCCTCGTCAAACATACAGTGACGTGTAACATAACGAACAGTGAATCAAAAATTCACGTGTTTTATTTGACTTTGTATTTCGTCCTGATATGACCTTCGCGGTTCACTGGGCGTTTAATTATAAATTTTTTTTTTTTAAATCCACACACAAAATCGAACGCTTATGACTGTGTTCGTTTGATCTCCGAGCACAAATGCTGTGACATGGAGAGTCGAACGTGTCGGTGTATTGTATGGCCGTCGCTGCCATTCACCTTATCGCAGCACGTGCAACACGTCTTAAGCTGACTTAAGCGTGCTGCAGAAGAAGCCACGTGTGGGACCACGCTTTTCCTTCATGTTACACTTCCGGGAAGGGAACAGTCCGGTCTCAAACAATGATTTATAATAAAACCAGCAGATGTTACACACACTGTGGGTTAATTTCAACGCACTGAATGTGCATGACATATAATCAACGTATCACTATAACCAATCAAACAATGGCATATAATCAATAGATCAACATAATCAAGATAATCAGCCATTGCAAGTGTCATTGTCCATGAAATGATACAATTCAGTAATAGTAATTTTTTTTGCCTGAACTTTTTTCATGAAATATGTACACACACACACACACACACACACACACACACACACACACACACACGCGCGCGCGCGCACACACACACACACACCACACACACACACACACACACACACACACACACACACACACACACACACACACTGCATATTCCATACAAACTCTGTTATATGGGTGTTAAAAAAAAATCTGTCTGCTGCGTGTGTCCGCGTTACGCAAATACACCATTGATCTGTGGGGGGAAAAGAGAACCTTATAAAAACAATGTTCTGGTATCAGTATCAGTGTCATTTATGGAAATGGGCAGACGATCTTACGGCCTGCAATGGCAAAACATGTAAGGTGCAATACATATGCACTCCAATATTTATAGTCCGTATCGTCTGTTGTCTGGGTTGGTAGTATTGCTGTTTCCGTTTGGGGCTGGTAAGGGGGGAATGCTGAAAATAGGACTAGTAGCAAGGGCAGTAGCCGTACATTCCATTCCGAACACAGACTACTCAGTAATTGGATTTTAACGTCCTGTCAACCGCACAGGGCCTCCTCAGACCAGCCATACTCTGTTACAACCAAAGTAAACCCATTCTCAAGTCAAAGCTACCAATCCGCGCGCGCGCACACACACACACACACACACACACACACACACACACACACACACACACGCGCGCGCGCGCGCGCACATACACACACACCACACACACACTACACACACACACACACACACACACACACACACACACACACACACACACACACACACAGTCAACATTTTATTGTAATCAGTGTACACAAACAATTCAAGTGTAGAGTCACAAATACATAGGCCTAGTGTCAACCTAAAACATGATACTTTAACCAGAGACAGTCTCTGTTTCAACACGCTCTTAAAAAAGGTCCCAAAAATAACAGATTAGCGACGCTGATGGCGTTCCCTACCGAAGAATGTGTCCTTGTTGGTATAAAGTTTCCTTCCAGAAAGAGTTGTCCCAAAGACCGGTTGCGTTAACCAGAAGTATTGCATAGACACGTTTACCCCTCAGAAGAATGCATAAAAAGTTGGAATTTAAGTAGGAAGTCACGTAATGTCCTATAGGTAATTACTTATAACTGGATTTTAATGTCCAGTCACAGCGCTGATACAACCGCCATGGTTGACTGGGCGTTGAAAAATTCAAATATCTATCGATCTGTCCGGTCAGCGCATAGGGTCAGCACAGGACGATGCCCTCTAGGTAAATAGGACGCAGTTGGCCGAGAACACCATGACGAATATAAGATCTCCCTGGGGCTGAAAACGGGTCAAACCCTCTGTCACTGCGTGTGAAAATGAGACTCACCAGTCTAGCCACACTGGACTTCCTTCACTTCTAACCCCTCGTGCCACAGATTATTATGAATGAGTCTGTCAGTTCTTCTTGTTTGTGTCAGCAAGAGTGGCTGACTGTTTGATAGCAGAGGCGACGCTGGTCTTTTTTACGACGTAGTCCGACGCAGACAAAATGGGACACTTATGCAAATGTGGAATAGTAGCACGAAGTTTACTGCCGCTCCGTGTGCAGTTTTGGTGCGGTAACACTCGGAACGCCTGCTGTCTCAGTTAATTAGAACGGCATGGGTTCGGATGGGCGTAGGTTCGGTGTGGCGGCAAACAATGATGATGCATGACATAATTAACCGTCAAACAGCATGCTATATAATGGAAATTGGTAGCTATTACCAGCGCCCCCACCCCCTTCCGTTTAAACCACGATAATTACAAGCATACAGACTTTTATATTAATTCCTGAAGGCAGCAAATTAAATCTATCAAAATTACTTTACGGCGTGTGTTAGCTAAAAAAAGAAGAAAAAGAAACTCACTAATAAACCCTTTTGAAGTTATTCAAAAAGTATAGTCATTCAAAGAGGTTTCCTCACAGGAAACTAGTACAAGCATACAGAAACACCACAGAGAGAGAGAGGCGGGGAGACAGACAGACAGACAGAGAGGCAAACAGAGACAGACAGACAGACAGAGACAGAGAGAGGCAGAAACCCGGAGGCAGACAGAGATGGAGAGACAGAGAGAGGCGGAGAGCAGAGAGAGCCCGGAGGCAGAAAGACAGAGATGGAGAGACAGAAGGCGGAGAGACAGAGAGAGACAGGCAGAGCAGAGACAGGAGACAGAGAGAGACAGAGAGAGGAGGGTGGGGAGGAGGGGGAGGGGGTAGACAGAGACAGAGAGGCAGGCAGGCAGAGACAGGGGAGATCAGAGATGCATGTTTTGCATATTGCATGTATTGCAGGCTTAAAAACAACAACTGTACTCGCTTCGTATTGGTTGAAACACCCGTGAACCGGCGTGGGCAATCGACATCAGCTGGTCATCACAGCAGGCCAACCTGATTGATAGCAACGCAACGGTGCTAAATCTTGCAACTGATACATTATTCTGTTCCTGCTGGAGTCGATTAATTCTACCTTTCATTCAAACAATGTCACTCCCCGTGGAAGTGTCAATAACGAAAGAGCTTGAAATGTAGGGCATATAATATATGTATGTATGCATGGGGATTGTCCGCAGATTTATTACGAATAATGGTTGCAGTCAGTGGACGGACGTCTGTTATTCGCAAAAAACAACAACAAAAACGGTTAAAACGAACGCTAATTAAACAAGACAATACAAAATATGTGCGAATTTTCGGGGTAAACAAACAAACAAACAAAATCAAAGCCACAAAACAACAGTTAAACGGTGATCAATGAACATATTGTACTTATCCGGTTGCGGTTGTGGTTTACTGAATACCTGGAGTGTCTGGAAGAATGTTGGCATGTCAGTGTCGTGGAAGTCTGACAATGAATAAAGAATTGCCTTGAACAGTGGGTTGAACGACTCTTCCGGTCTTATGAGCGACACATCCGGTAAATTAGTCAAGCGAGAAAGCGTGAAACAACTCGTACAACACCGCTAAACTCAATCATCCAAGGCCAAGCATGGCAGCGCCCATGCATTGACACACAGCACGTGAAAACGTTGTGAACGGTTGAGTAAATCTTTCCGTAAAGTAAGTCAGGCTATGCGTGCATGCGGATAATAAAGAGCGTCGCGACTTGTTCCTTCAGTGACTTGTGACTTGTTCCTTCAGTGACTTGTGACTTGTTCCTTCAGTAATTTGAGACTTGTTCCTTCGGTGACTTGTTACATGTTCCTTCAGTGACTTGTGACTTGTTCCTTCAGTAATTTGTGACTTGTTCCCTCGGTGACTTGTGACATGTTCCTTCAGTAACTTGTGACATGCTCCTTCAGTAACTTGTGACTTGTTCCTTCAGTGACTTGTGACTTGTTCCTTCAGTGACTTGTGACTTGTTCCTTCAGTGACTTGACTTGTTCCTTTAGTGACTTGACTTGCTCCTTTAGTAACTTGTGGCTTGTTCATTGAGTGATTTATAATAATAATAATAATAATGGCGCCCCACCTCGAAGAGCTCGGAGTGCTTATAAAGACAGGGATACGCTCACTTTATAATTTGTGGTAAAATTATGATATTGTGACTTGTGATTTGGTTCTTTGGTGACTTGTGACTTGCTCTTTGAGGGACTTGTGACTTGTTTCTTTGGTGACCTGTGATTAGCTCCTTCAGTGACTGGTTCCTTAACACCGCTTTGCGAAGAAGGCAGTCACGCAGTAAGTTCTGTGCGTGTGGTCAGTCATCCACAGAGCTCAGGAGCTGTGTGGAAGACGAGGTGGCCATCCTGGGCTCCCCGTCCCTAATAGTCCGTACGTAGGAACAAGTCACTGAAGGAACATGTCACAAGTCACCGAAGGAACATGTCACAAATTACTGAAGGAACAATTCACAAGTCACTGAAGGAAATTACTGAAGGAACAATTCACAAGTCACTGAAGGAACAATTCACAAGTCACTGAAGGAACAAGTCACAAGTCACTGAAGGAACTTTACTGTGGACGTAAAGCAGCATTGAACTGAACAGACGTCCACGAGCAGTTCCCTCTGTCAAGCCACAGTGTATGACACCTAGCCGTCCATTGCCCTCCCGCAGAGGAACGGCCGCGGCGTGGTGTTCCCGGCACAATGGGTCCACCCAGATGGTCACTTCGATAGACTTCGATAATGAGCCGCCGCAGTTTATAATGTGCGTGTTCCCGTAACTGAAGGCGTGTACAAACGATTGCTTTTCTGCTGTGCGTGGTTGGTGGTTGCGTGGAGGGGGTTCAGCGGAGAAGATATCGATCTGTGCCGCGTAACACACGGCTCTGTTCGGTGTTATTTTCTTCTGTAAACAAGTCCGTTTTAACACAGACCAGGTGTCACATTAAATCAGTGGGGAAACCTACTGGAACGTGTTACGCGGCGTAGCTTCAAACGAAAGCCGTACACATTTATTTAACTTTGGGAGAGTAAAGTCAAGCAGAACTCACGCACACACACACACACACGCACGCACGCACACACGCGCGCATGCTACGCACGCTCGCATGCGCACGCACGTGCACAAACAACACACACAGCACCAGCACCACTACCTCACACACCAACTAACTAAACCAGCAAATGAAATAGCTGACGAACTACTGCGAAACTTTAACGTCTTGATCAATATTCCTTGATTTTTTTCTTCCCTCATCCATAACCATCACAGTTGACAGGGCGTTAAAATCAATTATCTGTTAGCTGTCTTTTTGTTTTGTTTCTTTGGTCCTTCATGAAGACACACTGGAAGCATTTTGACTGCGTTCATGCATAGATTAACAGCTAATTCATATCAGCAACAGAACGAGTATAACGCGCCGTCACAATGAGTAACTCATCATCCCACTCCTGCACTTGGAGTTTGTGGACGAAGCGATGTCCAAACTGTTTGTCGCAGCCACCGAACCTTGTCACAGTGGACAGCAGATCAGGTCATCTGGGTACGTTCCCTTCTGACCGGCGGCCATCGTCCACTCCTGACTTACACCGTAGTAAGCATCAACCTCAGTCCCGACTTCTATTGTCAGATACTTCTCATATATGCATCTCTATGAGTACATATATCTGTCCTATCTGAATGAGCTTGACCGATGATGTCTATTATAGGTGTCAGGTGGCGTCAGATGTCAGGTGGCATTTTCATAAAGACACGATTTTCACTGAATGTCTGTGCACACAGTATGAAGGAATACAATATGAATAATAAATTAAATGTGTTTGTGTGGTCACGATGTGCAGGTGCTTGTGTGTTGATCAGGTCACGATGTGCAGGTGTTTGTGCGTTGATCAGGTCATGATGTGCAGGTGCTTGTGTTGAAAGTAGCTGCACGCTCAGCGACTAGATGCCTAATTATTTAATCAATGGAATCAGTAACTGATAGGTAGATGAAACGATTGAATGAGTGACTGGCTGTCTCAGTCGGTGATCAATTCAGTGACTGATGCTTTAAAAACAATATACAGGGATGGAGAGAGAGAGAGAGAGAGAGAGAGAGAGAGAGAGAGAGAGAGAGAGAGAGAGAGAGAGAGAGAGAGAGAAGAGAGACAGAGACAGAGACAGAGACAGAGACAGAGACAGAGAGACAGAGAGACAGAGAGAGACAGACACAGACACAGACAGAGAGAGAGAGAGAGAGGACGTTAAACTGATTTATCAAACGAAAAGCCATAAAGAGCAGCCTCCTGTGGTCATCAACAATCTTTAAACTGACTGTCCAAGTCCATCACTAATCCACTAGTAAAGCGGCAAGCAAAGACAGTTCACACGATGCTTCGCTTTACAGCGGCAAATAGACAGTGAAGTGCCATACCCATTTACCCACACCGAGAGACAAATGACACCAGCAAAGCACGCCCGTAGTCTTAAGGGTCAAAACTCAACACCTTACTTCAGCACTACAAGACCCGCAAAAGATAATTGTCAGGGATAGAGGAAGGGGGGGGGGGGGGGGGGAGGGGAGAAGAGAGGGGGGGGGGGGGGGGGGGGCTTTACTGGACTGTACATCCATACCCGTTTATCAGTCCATCTTGGGCCAGGGGAAGAGGCGGGTGTGACGGGGAATGTTATCCAGGTATAAGACAGCTACGACAGTAACCAAACCCCTGCTCCCGGCCACGTTTCGGTTAGCTTACACCGCTACTGCAATTCCACTACAAATGTATTTAGCAAAGCTGTTCGTGACCTCTGCCAAGGAAGGAAAATGGGTGGTCTGCTTGTGTATGTAAGTACTGCGTTTCGGAATTTTTGATTTATAAAATGAGCTCAAAGCATGACATAAGTGTACAGCATATTTTTATAAGCCCTGAATGAGATGAAAGAGATGAGCCTGAGATGATACGAAAGGCCATCCTTCTAAAAGCATGGCTGTAGAGCGGATTCCACACGCCTGTCAAACCCAGCCCCTGCGGCGGGATACCACGGACGCAGAAATGAAGGCCCCCTCTACTGAGAACTGACCGTTCTCTGTTATCTGCCTGAACAGAATTGTTGTAATATTCCCCAGCTGAACAGTCTAGGGTACCTCAATACGTGGAATAGTACACTGACAAATGCATTTCATGGCGTGAGAGAAGTGTGTGTGTGTGTGTGTGTGTGTGTGTGTGTGTGTGTGTGTGTGTGTGTGTGTGGTGTGTGTGTGTGTGTGTGTGTGTGTGTGTGTGTGTGTGTGTGTGATCACTATTATTATTATTATTATTATTATTAAGCCGCCACATGGGCAGCCACACGCCGTCTTCGGAGGATTTACCTCCATTTTTAGAGGGTGGATGTTGTTATGCAAGAAGCTTATCATGGCTGAAGACAGTCCCACATAACTATGCAGCGCATAACAACGTTTTAATGTAGCCTTGGTGTTCTTGACTCGTGTCAGTGTATCGTGAAGAGCAGAGCAGATGACTTATACAATTTTGTTGATGGCTATGCAATGGGTCTACAGGTGGCACGTGTGCATTGTGCCATAGAAGCCACGATGCACACCATCTTGATGGCCAGTGTAGTTGGGATGGTGTGTGTGTGTGGGAGGGGGAGGGGGCATGGGGGAGGGGGAGGTGAAGGAGTGGGGGAGCATTGTCGATAACGTGTTCTGACATCGCCATGAAACCGATCACTGGAAAGACGAGACGGGCACATGGTGGTGTTTCGTGGGCTGGACGGACAAGACAAACTTCAACACAAACACCTCTGATGTTTATCGGGAGCAGGCCACTGGGAACACAATGGTCGACTTGAGCACCTCTTCACGAGGAAACGTGAAACACCCGCTATCAACGCCGCGTATCAGTCCAGATGAGCTGCTTCGTATTTCACGTATTGCTCTGCTTCTCTATTATCAACAGGAATTCACGAAACGCCGTGCAAGCAGTAGATCCAAACCTCGGTATGCAGCACTGTATTGGCAAGATTTCAAAATTCTCAGTCATATAATTACAAAAGAATAAACTCAGCTCCGAAACTACCAGCCCTGCAATGCACCCGCCAGTCTACTCGGTATTATCATTATGATTATGGCTATGACATGAACGCTGAGTCAGCGAAATACCATTGGTTTTCTGGCTATCTTACACATACCATTGGTTTATTGGATATCTTACACATACCATTGGTTTACTGGCCATCTTACACATACCATTGGTTTACTGGTTGCATTGATTTGAACAACACGAACCCAACCAAATATTATTCATGGAGCTGTGGACTGCCTACGACAACCTGCCAGGTGGTCATAAGTTTCGTTTGTGGTGAGTGGCTGTCGATAAAATACGCTGTGACGTTTGAAGTGGAATGGAGACAGACGGACAGACAAATGGGCGGAAGGACGGGTAGACAGCACGCACAACCACGCACGCGCGCGCGCATGCGCGCGCACGCACACACACACACACACACACACACACACACACCACACACACACACACACACACACACACACACACACACACACACTGCTCCCTCATCACAGCGCGCGCGCGCACACACACAAGTACGCACAACCACCCACCCACAGAAACGTATTCTGTTGCAAAGTTCATCACACAAACATGGCCTGGTAAGATAATGTAAGAGAGAGAGGGGGGGGGGGAGTGAGAGAGAGAGAGAGAGGAGAGAGAGAGAGAGAGAGAGAGAGAGAGAGAGAGAGAGAGAGAGAGAGAGAAGAGAGAGAAGGGAGCAGAGACAGAGACAGAGACAGAGACAGAGAGACAGAGAGCAGAGACAGAGACAGAGAGAACAGACAGAAGAAAAAAAAAAAAGGAGAGAGAAAGAAGGGGGTGGGGGAGGGGGGGAGGGGGGGGAGGGGGGGGGGGGATGATCTGTCTCAGCTTAATTAGAGCAATCGTGCTTGTTCACAATTACAAACTCAACCATACAAGTAAGTACAGAGAAACATTTACCCATTTTTAACAGTTTATACCTTAGACTGAAAAACGGAGCAGCACGGATAAGTTGTCTATTATATATCTCTCATCAAGTGTATGTTTGAAAAAGAAACGAGGGTGTATCTGCATGCTTGTGCAAATATTGATGTCACCGGCTCCCACCACAGCCATAACAAGCTGATGTTTCCCCTTCTGTCATTCGTGGTGGATGAGCCACTTCCGTTGATGAGCAGCACACACACACACACACGCACACACACACACACACACACACACACACACACACACACACACACACACACACACACACACACACACACACACACACACACACGCACACACACAACACGACAACACACACACACACACACACACACACAACACACACACACACACACACACACACACACACACACACACCACACTCTCTCTCTCTCACACACACACAGACACAGACACACACACACATACACACGCACGCACGCACACACACGCACGCACACACCACCCCCCCCCCCCCCACACACACACTCTCTCTCTCTCTCTCTCTCACACACACACACACACACACACACACACACACACACACACACACACACACACACACACACACACAAACTCCGCCATATCCCTCACTGCACATTTCCAGCGGATGTTTCGGGAACGATCTGCAAAACAACATTCCATCTAAAACCCAAATACCCCACCATTCATCGCTGATTGGGCAGGTCTGCGTTGAGAGAGATGTTTCGACATAAGATGATAACGTGCAGGACACAGTAAGCAATAAACATATTAAAACTGTTATATGTTTTCATCTTGGATATGATACTCGTATCAAATGATAGTCATGGCCTCAACCAGTCAAGTTTCACGTAAGACTATATAGTGTAGTACAAATCAAGGCGAATAATAATAATGTACTGAGTATTTAACAACCAGCTTAGAACTGAACGATTGACCCCCCCCCCCCCCAGCTCCTTCTTCCCGCCCCCGTCTCTCTCTGTGTCTCTCTGTCTCAGTCTGTCTGTCTGTATCTCTGTCTCTGTCTCTGTCTTTCTCCCCCCCCCCCCCCATATATATATATATAGGGGAGAGAAAGAATATATATATATATATATATATATATATATATATATATATATTATATATATATATATTAATATAAATTCATACCAACAGTCATACAGTAGTCGATAATACCACCTTAATTTTTCCGAAACAGATATGGCACTTGACGAAAAGTCAATGTCTGTTAATTAACATAGTTACTACAATCAAAGGCCCGGTGGGCTTTGACCGAAGTGGACACCAGTCCAACTGCTAAGTGGCTGTTAGCTAACAGCTCTCCCATGTCACACTGGTCTCCGTGGGCTGCTGTGTGCGAGAGATCGCCGATAAGGCAGACCAGGTGGCTCATACAGCACTTGGGCTAGGCGTCGTGGTATTAATCCACTCACTCTGCTGGTATGAAGACGGGCCTAGGTTCAAATCCGATCCGGGTCACCTTTCTCATCAAACGTTGTGGTTTACAGACATTGCCTTGACCTTGTCCCCCCCCCCCCCCACACACACACACACCCTCTGTCTGTCTGTGTCGGTGTCTGTCTGTCTGTCTCTGTCTCTCCCCCCCCCCCCTCCATGACCAAAGCAGTAAAATATATGCCTCACACTGTTACCCAATCATTCTGGTGGTAACAATGTACAGTTTGGTAATAAGTGCCCTCCCCCCACCCCCCATACCCCCCTCCCTTCCCCCATCCCCCTGAGATGGTCATTATCACGAAGAGAGAAGAAGGATGCAAAAGCAACCAAACAACACACGACGACACTGATCATCTAAATTCACATCTGGCATCCGTCAATAATTGTCTACTTTGTGTCGGTTCTTCTTTGGCTCGTACGTATTTCCCTGTGACAACGAGGAGGAAGAAACCAGAAGAAGAAAGAAAATATGGCAGATACATATTTGAAGGAACCATACTTCACGGTCATGGCATGCGCAGACGTCTAGCCACGACAGAATTTACGAAGGCAAGAAACCGCTGTAAATCTTTAGAAAACGACACGGCAGATGTGTACCGAACACGCGTTAAAAAAATTCAAAACGACCCGAGATACTCTTCCTCATACTTTAAACATGCATGCCTTTTCCCCGTTTAATTTTCAACCCAGCTCCTAAATACAGCACGTAATGTTTCAACGAACTCTGCATAGGGCTCTTATAGGGTTTTAAATTCAGACGCAGACGCAATTCTGACACTATCTCTCATCATTTGAAACGCCAGAACAAAAGCAGTCCATCACGTGACAAGCCGTAGACGACGTCAGCTTGCAAAGCTGCACGAGATGTCTCAGCGTGCTTTTCGTACAAGTGGAATGCGAAACACGCCTCTGGCCCCGAAACGAAACGGTTCAAATAAAGTGCACGCACGGAAAAAATCGTCAAAGTTATGAAGAAGGAGACTGGAGTCGTTTAAGAAATGAGCGACACGTACAAATTCACGATGAGATATAATCGAGTCGCAGCGTAACTCTCAGCCAACGAAGCCCGGCCGGCAGGTCGACCTGAAAGTGGAACATCAGTTGGGGTCTGACGAATCGCAGACAGCCGTGTCTGTCTGTCATGTCAAAGTCTAGCATCAAAAACTGCTCTTTTGGAGCGAGGAGGGATAGGGGTAAGAACGGATGGGGATTAAGACCCCGCACCCCCCACAGTAAAACCACACCCATAAAACAAACAAATACAACAAAACCAAACAAAACACCAAACAAACAAACGAACAAAAACAAACAAAAAACACACACAACAAAAAACAATAACAAAAACCAACAACTGCTAACCTGCTTCTGAATGAAAACGTTCCCAAGGTACATAAATAACGCCTACTGCATGGGCATAAGCATAATACATCATCATAATTCGAAGAACCAAATAATGATGATGTTGGGGGCGCTGATGATGATCAAGATGGTGATGATTATGACGATGAACTGTTGAATTACGATGATTTTGTCTGAGGCTCTGGCTCATTGGTCACTTTCACCAGCCGATTCAGGACCACAACTTCATTCTGTCCACAGTGACCAAACGGGAGAGAACTGAGGTAAGCATCTTTCTAGCCCTAGCTGTTGATGGTTCGGGAGGTCATACTACTTAGTCACTTTTCATTTCATCCATCACTGCAATAGCCGGATGGCTGAAGGGGTTTGGAGATTGATTGATGCTTGATTATTTAGTGCCCACACAGCCGCAAAAGGTCATAGCAGGACGAAACACATCACGAAATCAGAAGTAAAATTTACATTATTTTAGTGATCACGATAATCGTATGTCACTTTCAGAGGAGTAGGATAAAAAGAAGTTGAATCAGCAGGAAAGCAGAAATTAAAAAGAATGAGAATTGCTTCCAGCCACTCGAAGGTGTAAAGCGTTGTGACTTACTCTATGCTTCAGAGAGAATTAGACGGTAATTGGATTTTAACGTCTTGTCAGCCGCACGGTATCAATGCAGGACGATCAGACTAGTCTGTCATAAGCAAATGCACATTTCAAAACTCTTCTCATATGCAAACTTTTTCTCAAGTCAAATCTAAAAACTTAATCCATACACAGATATAAAATAAAACTACGAAAATCAAACACAAATTTTTGACGTTACTCCCTTCAATATTAATTACCCTTGCAGGAGAACCCTCGATGACTCTGGGTTCTCAGTAGAGGGGGACAGTAATTTCTGTGTCCGCGGTATCCCACCTCAGGTAGAAGTAAGTAAACATGGTGCTTAACGTCCACAGAAACCGTAAGGCTTATTAGGGACGGGGAGAAGGGGGGAAGGGGGTATGGAGGTGGGGGAAGAGGGAGAGAGATATACCTATTGCTATACTGTCACCACCAGAATGATTCCTGCATTACGGTGGGCAGCGATGAGAGCCATTTGAATGTTTCAGTAGGAAGTGATGAACAAAGTCTCAAGACAGTGTCCACAAACCACAACCTTTTTGAAGAGAAAGGAGAGCCGAAGCGGTATCGAACCGAGGTCCTTCCGCTTACCAGCCTAACGCCTTACCGCTAGGCCAAACCGGCTCACTATCTCAGGTAGAAGAGAGAGAAGGTGAATTTATATCCCCAGCGCTACAAAACGAAAGGGTGTTGAGAGATTGCCCAATAAACAATGGAACACTGGCAACATTTCAGACAGGAATCAAGAAAGGCATGCGCATTTTCCGCTTCCTTGCTCCGCTACCATTTGTATACGATCATTCCAAAGGATTTTGCTAACGTTGAATGCTGTATGCAGGTGATGTGTGGTATACTGTTGTTGGTACTTATAATTCCAGCCTGGTTTTCAAAGCGCGCATTCAATGTGGTGTGGAAAACTCTCTCTCTCTCTCTCTCTCTCTCTCTCTCTCTCTCTCTCTCTCTCTCTCTCTCTCTCTCTCTCTCTCCTCTCTCACACACACACACACACACACACACTCCTCTCTCTCTCTCTCTCCACACACACACACACACACACACACACACACACACACACACACACACACACACACACACACACACACACACACACACACACTCTCTCTCTCTCACACACACACACACGTGCGCGCACGCAAACGCACATACCACATACACACACGCCCGAGATTAAATACGCGCACACGCACGGTATGGTTAATTTGGTCGATCATGTCTTTGTTTGGCTTGTCAGTTCATCGGCTTAAGACTTTTGAACTTGCCGGGACGAAGAAATCAAAATCGTGGTAGAAAAACAAGTGGCAGCAATTAGTGATACAGTGCACTATCTCTAGCAAAGAAAAGACTGAACAGAAATCATGTCAAAGTCGGTACAAGCAAGAAAAGAAAAAAAGAAAAAACGGAAGAAAAAAAACGACAACGGAATTAAAATTAGCTGCTGAATATTTAGCGCCCAGTCAATCGCCAAGGTCAAATCAAGGAGAGATTTTGATAATTCACCATATCGCTTGTACAGATCGGATTCACTGTAACTGAAAGCTTGATAGCTTTAGTTGGTGAAAAACTAAAGCTGAATCAGTCGGGAAGGCAAAAGCTTGAATGTCAAAATTCCAAACAGTAGCCTAGTGGAAGCAGACAGCTATTGTGACGTACTCCAAGCTCAACACGGGGAGCTTTTCAAAGCTCCGGAGTTTCATCAGAGTCAATTTCAATTTTTGGCATCCTTTTGCATACAGTCTGGAAGAAGATGACGAGGATAACGACGAATAAGGAAGAAGAAAAAAGAGCAAGCTGATGACAGAAAAGTGCGAAGAAGAAGAAGAAGAGGAGGAGGAGAAAAGAAGACGGTGGTGGTAATGAAGAAGAAGAAGAAGAAAAAGAAGAAGAGGAGGAGGAGGAGGGGAAAAGAAGACGGTGGTGGTAATGAAGAAGAAGAAGAAGAAAAAGAAGAAGAGGAGGAGGAGGAGGGGAAAAGAAGACGGTGGTGGT
>JABMCL010003745.1:647500-677500 GCA_018857735.1 Alviniconcha marisindica | reverse complement strand
TACGCCCTCAGGACAGGACAGCCAAGAACGAGTTGGTACGGATGTACAAGTAGTAACTGACACAGAAACACAAGGTCGTAGAGACGGACACACACACACACACACACACACACACACACACACACACACACACACACACACACACACACACACACACACACACACACACACACATTTAACCTGCACATCGATCGCCTGTAGGCACACTAACATAGTCGTTATCAAGCACATTTTGACGAGTCACTTGTCTACTGGTGTCTGCAATGGAGCATCTGAACCAAAAATGAAAAATCAGCGTATTTGGCTTCCCTACATCACCACTCAGTCCATGCACTAACGAAATGCCATTCCCTTCTGCTTGCGTCAGCATATTACAGCTTCATGTTAGCACCAACAAAACAAAACAAATCTTTAAAAATATTTTTACAAGAAGCGGTCCAGTGCAGTCAAACTTGTGGAAATGAAAATGAGATAGGGAGGGTAGAAAAAGAAGTTGCTAGTAATATACGCAAACTGGAAAATACCCCCTTCACCCCCCTTCCTCTCCCCCTCCCCTGCCCCTACTCTCCACCCGGCCAAATAATCAGTGTGATTGCAGAGTGTGAGCCGACCCTACGAACGACAACTGTGGTAACTCGGCTCTCGGGTTGTGTCCCTTGAGGCCAGAGCGTTCGGCGAAGGTGCGGAGTAAGGAGTCATCTACGTGCAAGGAACCCCGAGCAGGACCCTTTGACGCCGCCTGCACGCCAACAACAGCCCAGGCCAGTAGACAGAATCTCCGATCCTGTCTGGAGTGAATGTAGAGCGTAGTCTATAGTCTTGCCAGCCATTTTCTGCCGGCACTCCATTGAGAGTGGATGCAATTCTGAGAGCAGCAGCACGAGGACAAGTGAGGAGGTTGTGTCGTTCCTTCTGACGCCCAAATGGCCCCAAATACATGACAGGCTCCTAGACTGGAACGCTGATCGGAATCTTAAAATATCCCTAGACGTAGATTTTGTTGTGCTCTTTAATGTTACCATTAATGAAGAGCGCGAGAGAGGGAGGGAGGGGAGAGAAAGAGAGGGGCGATAGAGAGAGAGAGAGAGAGAGAGAGAGAGAGAGAGAGAGAGAGAGAGAGAGAGAGAGAGAGAGAGAGACAGAGAGACAGAGAGACAGAGACAGAGACAGAGACAGAGAGAGACGTTGCATGCAGTGGTAAATCTTCATTTTCAGGGGGGTAGTGTTGCCATGTGGTTAACTGGTTTAAGCGCTGGATTTGTAACTGAAAGGTATGCGGTTTTAAAGACTGGTTAGAACAGTCAGTAAAGACTGGTTCCCTTACAGTAACCTCCTTTTTGTTCTCTCTTTCTCTGTCTCTCTCAGTCTGTCTGCCAGCCTCTCTGTGTCCCTGTCATGTCTGCCTGCCGGTCTATCTGCATGTCTGTTCCCCTCTGTGCCTCCGTCTGCCTGTTTTCCTCTCTCTCTCCCTCTCTCTCTCTCCTCCCCCCACTCCCCCGTCCTCTCCACCCCGTGTGTGTGTGTGTGTGGGGGGGGGGGGGGGGGGGGGGGGGTAGTGGGTTCAGCATCAGCAGCATCCAGAGGATGAGGCAAAACACCGAGGCCCGTATGCTGCATGCAGACTTGCGCTGCCGAAGATCCCACGACTGCGGAAAATGCTGCCGTGTCAAAATTCCACCGAAACTCCATCAACATCAGGTGTTCACGACAAAGGGAGCTGGCCCTTTCTCTTTTACTTTTTGAGATCTTACTCTGTTTAAGGTCTTCCAGACCTGAATATAATACCTCAGGAATAAATTAACTTGCTTTTCTTTTAGTTCTTCGCCACGTTCTACAACATCAGGAATGAATTAGCAGGACGGACGGTGCGATTCTGTCGCCAGTTTTTTGTCGAGAAGAATAACCGGAAATCCCCCCCCCCCCCCCCCCCCCCCCCCCCCCCCCCTCAAAAAAAAAAAAAAAAAAAAAAGAAAGAAAGAAAAAGGGAACCGAAAAAACAGTATATAAACGGATACGATAATGGTAATAATCTCTATACTACTGGCATGCACATTGCACGCTGTCCAATATCTCACTACACAGTCAACCAGTCAACGAGCAGTTCAGACTAACACGCCCCCCCCCCCCCCCCCCCTCCCGACCCCACCCCCAACCCCGCGGCGTTTCATGACATTAAGGCATTACGTGGTTCCCAACTGTGACCAGACAGCCCGTTTTTCTCAGAGTATGATCAATTTAAACATCGCGAAAACGCAGAATAAAAACTCAATTGAAACTAATTGTTTAGAAAAGTATTTCCGGAACTTGCCATGCCATGACACGTGGCACGTAACGTAAGAGATATTATCAGTCTCGAACCTGGCAAATTTACATTTTGTTTAGTTGAATCTCTACCCCCCAACCCACCCCGCACAATGAAGTGGCGCACCAAGACATGCAAGAATGTCTCCAGCTAAGAAGAATGATAAATGATTTAAAACTTGAAGAAGAAGAAGGAGGAGGAGGAGGAGGACGTATTTGTGAAGAAAAAGCAAAAGAAAGAGGAGGAGAAACAAGAAAAGGAAGAAGTGAAAAAGGAGAAGGAACTTGAGAAGAAGAGTTCGTTAGTTCTTACAGTTTGACGTTCCGTCAACCGCACAGGGTCACCTCAGATCGGAAGAAGAAGATGAAAGACGATACATCAACAACACGAACATCATCGTTATTTGCAGCAACAGCAAAGACAGCCACCGCCCACACCACCACAACCACGGCTACCACCACCATCACATTCAAGGAGAGCCTCGGTCAGCAGCAGTGTTTGTCAGTGTATACTTCATCCTTTAGATCGCGACTGATCCTGTTCCTGACCTGCCAGTGTTCACAGAACGATCCTCAACCCGTTCTGCCCAGGGGCAACACCCTCACCATGACCAGAAGAAAAGGAGCCAGCCTGTCATCTGCAACCCAGGGACAGCATCCAGGGAGCAGGACATGATGTATGTAAAGAGAGAAGTAATCTGCTCCGGCCTTCCTCGCCCCTCTCTGACCTATCTCAGTGTAACAATTAGACTAAACGCTGCGATCTATAGGCTCTGGTCGAACCCGGGGTAAACAATGGAAATGCTAAGCGGCCCCGTTGGAAACGTCATGCAACCCACCCAGACAGTCGTTTGCTGATGCCACTTTGCCTGATAGATACACGACGAGTTCGGTCGAAATTCGATTTCCTGACTCCGATTCGAGAGATAATTGTCGACTAAGGTTTCTGTAAGTGGTTCCGGTCCCAGCTACTTAAAGATGTCCATTTTAGTGTGGATTTCGTGTGTTTACTTACGGCCGCGAGGAATGAACATGAAACTGTCTGGCAACAAGTTCTTATTGGAAAGGCCACGTGAGCCTAGCAATAAGCTATGATGAGAATGCCTGCAGTGGAAGAAATATGAAACCATCTGGCAACAAGCTGTAATAAATAAGAATGGAGGGGAATCAACTTGAAACCATCTGGCAACAAGCTGTAAGAGAGAGGACAGTAGGGGAAGAACACAAAACCAACCGGCAACAAGCTGTAAGAGAGAGGGCAGTATGGTAGGAACATATAACCAACCGGCAATAGGGGAAGAACGCAAAACCAGCTGGCAACAAGCTGTAAGAGAGAGAGAGAGAGAGAGAGAGAGAGAGAGAGAGAGAGAGAGAGAGAGAGAGAGAGAGAGAGAGAGAGAGAGAGAGAGAGAGAGCAGTAGGGGAAAACACAAAACCATCTGGCAACAAACTGATATAGAGAAGCAGCAGGGGAAGGAAAGTGGTAACCGCCTGGAAGCTGTAATGGAGAAGGCTGCCAAGAAAAGAAGAAGAGAAGAAGAAGGAAGGAAGGAAAGAAGGAAGAAAGAAAGAAAGAAAGAAAGAAAGAAAAAAACAAAACAATACAACATAACACAATTTGGCAATAAGCCGAGACAACATGAATATTCCACAGTCAAGCAGAGATAAACGTCTGATTTACCGTACTTCAATCCCTATATTGTGTGTGGCTCTAGATCATGTATTCTCTGCGCAATATATAATTCGAGCTGATAAGGTCATGGCGGGGATTAAGAAAACTGCCTTAGTTATGTAATTTATTGCAGCTGTTGAACTACATTGTATACAAAGGCCACAAACATCACGGCTCCCAACACTGAAAGATATGTACGGTCGCAAATACTCGAGAGCACTTTTCAACTGACACAGATATTAAACTCGGCCTGAAGTCACTACATTTGAGATCCATCAAATACCAAGAATCATGCAATATCAGGAGTGAATTGCGCTCGACCATTCCACGAAAGGTGGCTTAGCTCTTGCATTTTAACTTCCCGTCAACCGCTTAGGGTCACCTCACCTAAGGATGAACAAACGCTATTTTAACCACAAATCTACGAACAATTTCAAGAGTTAGTTAGTGTTTTGAGCCCAGTCAGCCAGATAGGGTCATATCAGGGCTACCATTTCAAGACGAACAGATGTCACCAAATCATAAGCAAAAAACCAACCAAACAACCAATCATAAAACAACAATCAAGAAAACTACGAACAAAATACAAAAACAACAGCAGCAAACAACAAAGAAATAATAACAAAAACTTTTTCGGACTAATCATAGTCTAAATTAGCCTATAGTTATACAAACTGATTTTTTACAACTGGTGAAAGACATTATTTTGTCTCTTTCAGGAATGCAAAAATATCTTCCACGCAGGTTTTCTTGAACAACATTCTCAGAGAAAATGTTTGAAAATCTCTTTGAAATTACCCATGAAAATGCCTAACAGTCCTACTGATACAGAATAAAAATGGCAGACCAATACAAGCACACGCAGAGAAAATTTGACCACCCTGAACGCGTCGTGCTGTTGTTGTCCCGTCTAAATGAACAGTTCGGTTACCCAACTCTGTTCCCGTGGAGACAATTTTCCCTGCTGGTGCCACTGCTGATTTCCTGCAAGGTGTCTCTGGAACTCCGCTTTTTCCTGTCCTCGGCGTCGACGAGTCTGCGAGCTAAACAGTTCTTCGGCAGGGCCTCTTTTCTCTTGGCCGAGAAATCACGAGCTTGTGCACGCCTGACAGCTTTTTAAGTTGATCTTAAGAGTCAATTATTATTCAGCCATGGACACTGTTTCTGTTTTACGACTGTTTTGTCTGTATATTTTTTTTTAAGTTGCGGCTGCTGTCTTGTGTTTTTGCCAAATGTGTTACAGGTATGTTCCTTTGTTTGCCTGTTTGTCCTCAGTAAAATTAAGCAACAAAAAGGGGCACGAGAGATCGATAGACGTCTCCGTATTGTTTTTATTCAGAGTTTTGTTAAAGTACATCATGCATCGAGCATAACACTCTTCTATCCCCCCCTCCCCCCACCTCCCTGTCAGCCCAACAGAACTAATCAGTAAGCTTGCATAAGTATTCTATAATCTCCATTAGGTGTACAATTTGCTTCACGTAAAAGTTGTTGACGGTAACCGACCTTACGCACGATTCAAGAGTATAAAGTTACACATGATTCTATCGATTCGTCTCAGAAAAAAACCCTGAAAAGTTTGGAAAGTATTTGCAGAGACGACCGTACTTTTACAGACGCAGCGTACATAGGTTGAAATACGTTCCTAAACAACCGTGGCCATTTCTGCCCAGACAGGAGCGATTTTGTAGCCAACTTAATTTCCGGCGGCAAAAAGGACTGCCGCACAGACAAAGAGGACTGAAGTAATAATGCTACTTTCAGTCTCCAGGCTTTTCTTCTGTATAGCTGCTTACACGGACATTTCTTTGTAGGACCTACTCAAGTCTGATTCGGAATTGTTACCCTTCTGCCTCCCCCCGCCTCCCCATCCTACCTCACCCCGTCCCCTTGATCCACGTTCTCCACCCCACCTTCCACCCTCCCTTTAAAAAAAGTGAGAAGAAAAACCAGGCAGGTCTTCATTACACAGTCTCCGACTTGCAGTTCGTTCGTCCAGTTGGGTTTTTCGTACTCCACGACACCAGTCTAGAACAACAGGTGGTGTATGGCAACAGATATGTGAACATAGATACGTTTGGCTGAAACAGGCCCACCTGTTCTGCTTAAAGGGCACATGGATAGAGCTCCAAAACGTCAGCCTAGAACTCATAATAAATTATACGTTAAAGCTTGTGCTCAAATACTGTTCCAATAATAAGTTCGTTTTGTTCCTTTTGTTTTGTTCGTTTTGTTCACCCTAGGTCACAAAGACAACAAGAAGGAAACGATCGAGTTAAACTGACCAAACTGTCTCTATTGTCCAAATCAAATTAGGGCTCCAGGTCGAATCTGACATGAGGCAGTCCACACAAACAAGGTACTGGACACAGATGGCGATGACAGTTTATACGGTCGCAGCTTAATGAAAGGTCCATCAGGTAGTGTGTGACGCAACTTCTTACACCGTCCACCTCTGTGCGGGATTAGCTTGAGAGCCCGTGAAACACGTACCACCCGAAACAGTTAATCCTCACCCGTAACGTTAGGGAGGCAGCTATCTGCGGGGCTTTGGGAAACACAGTCAGCTGACAGAGATAGGGATGGGACAGAGTGGATTCTAAGCGAAACCCAAGCAGATGGAGTCATCGGACAGAGATAGAGATGGGACAGAGTGGATTCTAAGCGAAACCCAAGCAGGTGGAGTCATCGGACAGAGATAGGGATGGGAAAGTGGATTTAGTGAGGAACACGAGCCGTTAGAGTCAATTGATCACCGATCGACAACGTAAGACTGTAGTGGTGTTGTCACAACTCGCACGCACTTTTGTACTCTAGCTTGCTTCTACGAACACCCTGAGCCGCTCTTTTATTGCTTTGTCTCAGAATCTTTACTGAGTGAGCGCAGTTCCTTCAGTCTGGGCTTTATAAGACAACAAGAGCAAACGTTCACTCGACTCGCTCTCCAAATTTAATACAGAGAGGATAACACCAAAGCACATAATTGTTATTTACAAACATGTGCACACAGAATAAAATTCAAAGTAGGAAATGACCAAAAGAGACAGAGGCGAGTCACGATTTGCATTGTTGTAGCCCGTTGTTACTGTATTTGGTTTGCTGTTATCTATTAAATTTGTACTATGTTTAGCCTTCATATGTATTCTGCTGCAGTGATCATGAACAAGGTTTTCGAAACTACTGTGAACGGATAAGCTCAACTGAGCTCAGTAGTGTTTGCAAAGCTTGAAAAGGCTCGCTTTACTATAACAACCAATAAATAATAATAAATAGCGTTCTTTTACCGTTTATGTTTTTTGTAAATTCTGTTAGAACTATCCCGATCAGCAATGCTGAGCAAAGTCAACATTATCAGACATTATCAACATTATCAGACATTATCAGCATTACCAGACGGCCGAGGTCGGGACGCAACAAACTCCTACAGTGAGATCAGACGGAGCAGACAGCTTGTCATACCCTGCAGGACTGCACGCTCCTTCACAACAGGAGAAACACTCTTCTCTGGGGATCATTTCAAACAAGACTCTGCGAGTAGTGTCAGAATGGGTTGTGATACTTGATACGCGAATGATAGAAATGTTTCCAGTTAGTACTGGCTTAATTATGCACAAAACAAAAACAGTATTCCCTGCAGTAAAAGGTGCTTGTAACAAATGTTGCGCAATAAAATGAAGACTATTTCAAGGGACAAGCGGCATAAATCATACCCCGTTACAAATAACGCCAAACACTCAGACACTCGTCTTTTATTAGTGGTGTCGGCAACCTCCGACCACACGGACATTCGTTTTACAAGGGACTCGGGCTTATTATCCGAACGCGGTCAGTGAGTTTGTAGGACGAGACTAGAAATCCAGCAATAGACTAGACAACCAATAATGAAGGCGACCATTTGCCTCACGGCGATCGATACGAGACGGAATCGAACCCAAGAACGCGTAACCCAGCCAATCTCATGGGTAGAGAGAGACAACAGTGAGAGGTGGGGGTGAGGAGGGGTGCGCCCCCCTCCACTCCCCGGGGAGAAGGACATTGCTGCTGTTCTTGGAGAAATACGACGTCCTTGGGACAATAGGACCGTGCCACAAACTGCTCGATCATCCCGCCAGAGACAATACGTACACTTGCTGTAATATCTCTGATCCTACTGACTTCGTCTGTGACGTCTTTCCCTATAGATTACCCGCGTTGTGCTCTGTGACCTGATTCGCTTATTGGAGAGGTGGGGTGGCTGGGAGACAGGAGGGGGTATAGTCTGTTCACGCACTGTCGTAAGAAGGTGACGTGGCCAAGTGCTCAAAGTGCTGGACCCAGGATGGAGAGGTCGAGTTAGAATCCCGGTTCGGACAGTAACTTTCTCCGCCCCCCCCCCCCCCCCTCCTCCCCCACTCCCCGTCCTGAGGTGATCCAGTGTAGTTGACAGAACGTTAAATCCTGACTAGCTAACCCCCTTCTCCTTAGACATGGTGATGGGCTGCGTGTCTATAGTTCTTAGGATGCACCAACAAACCGAGGTTCCCATTGCATCAGACCTGCTCAAATGAAAGGACCCACAGCAGTAGGGAATAAAGGCCTGGCAAAAGTGTGCAGAACATAGTTCAGGAGCTGTGTGAGAGCCGAGGTTGTCCTTCCTAACGAGCCTTCTGGTTTCGTGGACGTAAAGCTATATTGAACCATGCTTCGGCATTGGTCTCAGCTTGTCCCTAATATGTCAGCCGACATCCGAGGACATTAAGCAACACAACTGAACTGAACTGTGTGCAGAACTTTCACCAACTTTACGGAAAAGTTTGGTTTGGAAACGCGGTTGGCAGCTGTTCTGGGGAAAAGTGATTTTCCTTGTAAAAAATTCCGTCCTGTACTGAATGACATTTTTGTTTTGTTTGGATTTTTTAGCCGATTGGTCAGCGGTTTTCGAGTGTCCAGTGCGACGCTAGACAAGTCTGACAGAAGAGTGTGGACCATTGGGACCAGTGGATACCGTGGTGCTGAGGCCCAGTCTGTAAATGCGTCTGTCACCTCCAAAAATGTCGCACCCAAAATGTCAGGTGCGGAGTTTACATAAGATTGAGTCCACTACTGACTAACTTACTCTTGGCTTCGTTTCCACACCAATCTCTTGTCTTGTTGACCTAATCCTAAATCGAGGAGAAGAAGAAAATGGTAATGACGAAGGAAGAGGAGGAAGAAATTTCGAAGAAGCAAGCAAGACAGAAAGAATGAGACAATAAACCGGAATGAGACAATAAACCGAAGTCCCTCATGTTTATACACATGCAAAAAGATCGCAAACGCATATTAAAGATATTGTAGTCCATGTCAGAGTTCGGTGGATTATGAAAACAGTAAAATACTCTAGCATGCACCCAAAAAAGGTGTGAAGCGTTATAAGTATGCCCGAGACCGGAGAACATCGACCAACAAGAACAGCAACAAAGAAAATCATGATAACGAATGACTGATTTTTCATATTTATCGCTCAGTCAACCGCGAAGGTCACACCGGTGCAAAACAACAGTTCGTCAAATCAAAAGTAAAAGTCTGACTCACTGGTTACATCACACGTCACTTCATGCCGGAAGAAGATGGCTGTAAAATGGCGCGGAAGTAACCGGCAGATAAATTACAGGACGGAATTGCTGGTAGCAGTGAAGAAGTATACCAACTTTACTTTGGTCTACTTCAGGTTTGAAAACGAAACCCGTTGATAGCCCTGGACTCTCAGCCGAAAGAACCTCAGTGTTTATGCCACGGCTCTCCATCGCGCGTTCCAGGTCACGAACAAACAGAAGACGAAAACATGGACACAACTGTCATGAGTACTAAGTGAACGGTGACGTTAACTAAGCCACGGAGAAGAAAATCACTCCAGCACTCAATAGTAAATTGATCAGTAAATGAACACAGACGTAATCAAGTGGTTCACAAACAAACTCTTGTGTGTCAACTGGTTAGCAAACAAAGTTACTGCAAAAGCCGTTGACTGCGGTCAGAGCAACCTGACTAGGAACGTCAAGGTAACCCAACTGTATCGCAAACCGTAATAACAACGATGACAATCTACGTCCCAGACCTATGGACACCAGAGTGCACTTCGAAACTGGCACAGAAAGAACCAGATGGCAACCAGCACTACTGGGACGTGCAACAGACATTTGACCAAAGGCAATGCAATGTTGTTGTTTTTTAATTTGTTTTTATTGCTATAGACAAAGGCTTCACGAATAGCGAATTTCGTGCACACGATGCCCATGGCTATTACACTCTAAAACCAAAATAGCCTGAATAACTCAGACCAAGCGAGCAGAACGTGCTGTTGTATACAAGGTATAGATTCCTTGAACTTCAGCAGAACATGCCGTTGTGTACAAAGTATGGATTCCTTGAACTTCAAATCGATACCTGGCTGGTCGAATTACAGAACTCACCCAGTGACACGCCAGAACAACGCAAGAGTACACTTCTACAGCTGTGAAACAGTCACCCATTGTTTTCAGTAAATGACTGAAAGTACATAAAAAAAGTAAAACGGTACATAAAGTCCACTTGCCCAAATAGGTCTATCCACGTATAGACTCATTTTCTGAAGGAAAAAAAAAAAAAGGTGAAGAGATGAGAGACTGTTCCATCTAGCTGTGTAAAAGAAAGGGAAAAAAGAATGGAACAGAAATAGGTGTGCTGGCATCGCTCGGCATTTGTTTCATGAATCAGGAGGCATGATCGGAAAACATGTCAGCGCAGCTATTCAAATAGCGACACAAGGTAAATACACCCAAACGACCGCGTATGGACACGAACCGTTATGTTTCTGACCCCGTTGGCTGTGGCAGCAATAGTAGAACGCCAGCACGTGCAATTTGTCATCGATGCTCGTTAGAGAGAGAGAGAGAGAGAGAGAGAGAGAGAGAGAGAGAGAGAGAGAGAGAATCCACACCACTAAGCCACCAATGGGAAAAGAGCGTGAATAACGAACAATGCACGATGGGTCGATTTTCAATCTTGGTTTGTTGACTGACATATGTAGAATATCTTGGTTTACTTTGTGTCTTAATTGTCGGTTGTTTTGAAAGTTGTGACTTAAAAGGTTTACATAATGAGAAGAGTTTTGAAATGTGCGTTTGTTATGACAGACCGTCTGATCGTCCTTATGTGACCCTGTGCGATGACAGAACGTTAAAACCCAATTACTTTTTAATGTATGGATACGATGAGCGACCACTCGTTTTGGTTATGGAACGACTGGATGCATAACGCTGCGATGGTATTACTCCATTAGTCCAGTATAATGGAGTAATTCTTCCTCTAACACTTTCACCGAAAAAATAAAAACCAAAAGCAAAACAAACACAGCCTGATCTTTGGGCCACGGACTCATTCATTCACGGGACTTCCTCAGAACAGTCCTATAGTCGCGCAGTGTGACATACGTCCACGTCCTGTTTCTTCAACAAACCACCTGCTCAAAATGGTTGCAGGTTATACCGTCGTCGCGGCACAATCAAGAACCCACAGAAAACAACAACAACAACAAAAAACTAACAGTCACCTGGTCCAGGTATTAGCTATTGCCTAATATTCCTTTCAGTATCAACGAAAAAGGAGCTACACGTTATAATTGACGTACAATTGCGTATTTTCCCGGTATTCTCCTGTTGACATCTAATACATTTTAGTCTGCAGAGAAAAATGTCCTCTAGGGTACGGCTGTGTCGCCTTCGTTTGAACACACACACACACACGCACGGACGCGCGCGCGCGCACACACACACACATACACGCGCACGCACAGAGGAGAGAGAGAGAGAGAGAGAGAGAGAGAGAGAGAGAGAGAGAGAGAGAGAGAGAGAGAGAGAGAGAGAGAGAGAGAGAGAGAGGGCGTATTGTGTTGTAAGAACATGTTCTTCCGTGACGTAACAATTGAGCAAACAAACCGTACACACATATATCGAACGCGCAAACTACGATTCGTGACCACTACGCTTTCCTTTTCCCCCCAGTTCAGCTGATGCCGGAGGTCGGAACAAAGACCAAGCACGGAGGATCGGGAGCACGGGGTGAAGGAACTGGCAGCAAACCGAACAGATTTCAACTGGCACGTTTTGCTTTTAGGCTAGTGCTTGCCGACGTAATCTGGGATCATGCCAGAGCGCGACGCTGTAAATATCATACGCTTATCTCCTTCCGATCTGCCGGGCCTTGCTTTCAAGGCTCTGGATGCCGAGTTTGTTTTGTCACCCAACCCGCGTCCCTAATGGCGGCCTGCAGCTTACAGGTGAGCCAGCATTGAAGCGGCGGTGGTAATGGTTGCGCATGATCTGACATGCCCAATGTGCCGGGGGTGGTGGGAAATGGCAAAAGGGGCTGAGCAAGACGGGAAGCTGCTGGATGACGTGGATGTTTACCTTTGACGTGTTTTCGTTGGACGCAACATGGAGAGGAGTTTGTTCAGCATCTGGCACAGCCATTATCGGCCAGCGCACAGCGCCACCATGCGAGCGTCGTGGGCACGTTGAGCGTTTCAAGTTCTGCAATTCTTCGACAAACGTCAACACGGGGGAAGCATCGCTGGTTGTATCTCTCAGGAGATCAAACATGAGGAAGCGGGAATTAGCCCTAGTGACACCTTCCGAACTAAATTTTCTGCAAGTTCCTTCCGTCTTTGATATAGGATCAGATTCTGACTATGTGCGACTTGGGATGACAATGCCCGCCTGTGTTGGCTGAATCTGATGCAGTTGTGATCGGCCGAAAATATGCTGCAAAGTAAATACGGGCCGAGTTGTGTGTCTGCGATCACACTGAAAGATTGATGTGCAGATCTCGTTGTAATATTGCTTTCCTGCGCTTTGGGAATACATGTGGTACACGGTGTGTGCTTGAGCGATGTGATGGTGGTGGTGCCGGTCATCGTAGTGTGTGTGTGTGTGTGTGTGTGTGTGTGTGTGTGTGTGTGTGTGTGTGTGTGTGTGTGTGTGTGTGTGTGTGTGTGTGTGTGTGTGTGTGTGTGTGTGCACTCAATATAATCATGTTTTCCCCTATTTCAAACAAGTAGTAGTATTCCCCAAAGACTTAGCTAGTACGACAAAGCCTATAAAGAGATGGGGGACAGCACTCTCTTAAAATTAATGCCCGAGATGTTTCATCCGATTGATGGTTAACGTTATCTGAACGTCTTCACATAGGAAATATAGTCCTCCGATGCCTTACGTCTCCCCCCCCCCCCCCCGCTGCCCTTGTGATCCCTAGCGAATGCAGCTGTACTGGTGTTGTTCCCACGCGGCTCGACCCACCACACCCACGCCCTGCCACATCCAAGGTCCATTCCGCATCACGGTCCTGCTGCCAGAGGCCCACAGATATGAAGGAAGTAGTCGCGGCTTAACATCCGTAGGAGACACCGCACTGCTGCCTATAGTCACATCGGTGAAATTCAGTGAGGCCTGTTCTGATTCAGCATATGATGTACCTACAGCCCCCCCCCCCCATCCCCCACGCAGCTTGTCCAACCACACCCACGCCCTGCCACATCCAAGGTCCATTCCGCATCGCAGTCATGCTGCCAGGGGCCCACAGAAGGAAGTGGTAGTGGGCACAGAAGGAAGCGGCGGTGGGTTAACATCCGAAGGAAACACCGCACTATTGCCTTGTCGTATCGGTGAAATTCAGTTAATTCATTTAACATCCGCCTATACCTACGCGCGAGTCCCCTATGTCCTGAACTATTCGAACCACGACCTTCCCGACGACCCGCATTCCGAAGAACTAACCACTGCGCCATAGCCAGTCGGTTGCCAGTGTTACTTTAAAATCACTGACGAGCCAAGAACATGAGTCTTGCTTGCTTAATTCATATATTCGGCTGACTGTTATTTCACAATGACAAGTCTCAAAAGCACTGAGACGAAACAAAGGCAAAGGCAACTGTGCAATGCTCCAAATAAGTTTTAACCGCTTTCCGCGTTGTTCATTCGACATTTCTTTGCAAAACTCTCCGTTGTGTGCTGAAAAAAACCCGTGTTTAAACCAAGACGAGACCAGGAAAGCAAAAGCAACCGAGGGGAAGCGAGCAGATCGCAAGTGAAGCGACGACGGTGCCCCTGAGAGTTGAAAACCAAAAGGTCACCAAAGTCAGCAGCGGAGTTCAGCTGTCAGTACACACATTTCGCGGGCAGCAGTGAACCGCACACAACTATTTGATGAGCACTGAACTGTCTTGTGTGTGTGTGTGTGTGTGTGTGTGTGTGTGTGTGTGTGTGTGTGTGTGTGTGTGTGTGTGTGTGTGTGTGTGGTGGTGTGTGTGTGTGTGTGTGGTGGTGTGTGTGTGTGTGTGTGTGTGTGTGTGTGTGTGTGTGTGTGTGTGTGTTGTGTGTGTGTTTCCTCACGAAAGACGGCAGACATGCAGCAGATCATTAGTTGTACACCAAGGTTCAGACACTTGGAAGAAAAGGTTTTGCACGGATGAGCAAGTGAAACTTTGCCAACTCATCCTGCTGAATTCGGAAAAAGGACTGGATTTTAGAGTTGCTGTAGTCAGTGAAGACAAAGGTTTGGTACAGCGTTTTTTTCCTTTTTCTTTTTTCTTCTTCGCCTGATGATGACTGTATTACTACTAGGAAATAACCAAACTCTCTTCTCCGCTGGCTTGTTTTCTTCAGTTGTTTTTCACTTTTAAATTAATGCTCTCTTTTCCACTTTACTTTCATTCCCTTTAACTTAATGAAATAAAGTTACTGTGCACAAAAAGTCAGTTTTATCCAAACATAGCCGTACACGCCAGTCCCATTGCAAGTTCTGTTAACTCCGCCCCCAACCCCCATTTTTTTCTTCTCATTGCAGTACAATCATTGTATGCTGAGAAAATCATATATAAGCCGTAAGTGTAATAGCCATCAGTGTAACAAGAAAGAAAAGAAAGGGGGCAGTAGAAAACAAACAAACAGATGTAAAAAATTCTGCTGCCGATTCAATCCCGTAATCTAATCAAACACTCGGCAAATATTCGTAAAAAATCTGCCGCCGAAGAGAGGGAAACGACCTTCACTGAGCCACAGAGCAAATTCTGTCCGTCCCTTCTTCTCGAGCTCCCTATGCTACAACTCTTCATTTCTCCCCAAGGAAACAGGCGAGAAGGTTAATAATGTCCACGAGGTCCCCATACGGGTTGCCAAAACCAAGAAACTTGACCCAGGCGGCATCACTCCTGTTGGTAACTGCGTCAGTTACGTCCCTTGGAGATTTTAGTCTGAGTGGCTTTCGCACTGTGTTCTTGTGCAGGAGGAATGTAATTATCGGGCAAAATGAACCATAAAAATGGTAACCATGTTGGGAATCTGCTTCAGTTGCTCCTGGAAAATCAGAGCCTGAGCAAATTTGAAAATGAAAAGAGTCGACTGATTTAAAAACAAATAAATTTGAAAATGAAGAGTCGACTGATTTAAAAACAAACAAAAAAAAAAAAAAAAACTACACACACACACACACACACACACACACACACACACACACTTAATCAAATACGTAACTACGTTAATAAATTAATTAATAAATACATATATGAGTAAAACAAGAAACAGAATTATAATAACACTAAGCCTTTCTCTTTTGACTAATTGCGTTACTGCTTAGTTCCAGCACGTAATGGAGAAGTGTAGCTAATGCCATAGTATGAACAAAACAGGCACGGCGAAATCCTCATTCAAAATATTGGAATGTTAACGGAAAACCCCATCAACAACAACAAATAAACCAAACAAAACCAATAAATAAACAAACAGCCTAAATAAAGAACAGAAGACATATCCAAACACAAACAGCAGTTATCTATAGGTAACACTCAAATAAGCATATTGCTTTTGTGTTTCCTGTACTTATTTGTTGAGCTTATGATTACGATGAATGAATCAAATTTTGTTTAAACTAACAGCAGTTTGAATTTGAGAAGAAAAAAAATATCCCGGCGAAAAACAACAAAAGTGGCAAGAACACGGCAAGAAGGCAACGAAACAAACAAACAAAATCCGTGCCTGACTTCTTAAACCGGAAGTAACCCAGATATGCTGACCGCGAATGTAAAGGTCAGTTCCTTGGGAGAAGTTAGTTCTCGGGTTTTAAATAATTAATAATAATTAATAATTAAAGTATTCATAAAGCATAATATTAATTAATAATTAAAGAGTTCACACACACACACACACACACACACACACACACACACACACACACACACAAGTCACGTCAACCGCAGAGTATCACCTCACGCGAGAAAAACGTATTGGGTTTTGCAGAGAACAATAAACAACACCATGGCACACAACTCCCTCCCCGTCCGTCCCGCACGAGACAAGTGGGGGGAGGGTGTGTCGGGGGGAAACTTGATGGGGTGGGGGTGGGGGTGGAGCGGCGATGGTGGGATGGTGGTCGGGAGAGGGCGCGTGAGCAGGAGGCGAGAGAGGGCGGGGTAGAGATGTCGACGGTGAAGAGAAGCCCAGCGGGCGAGGTGACAAGGCATGACCACTGGGAGGTGGACCTACGTGACAAGCGAGAAATTGTCGGCCTCTGTCCATCGCTTGCCACACACACCGCCATCTGACCGCGGCCCCCATCTCCGCTGCAGTTAGTTCTTTTATCCACAAAAATGGCACTGATCACCACCATGACACATCTATGAATAATTTAAGGCTAAATCATCATACAAGGCTACCCAGTCGGTGGCGAACCGCCATTGGTGATACTGATATTATTCCAGCCAAATTATTATTATTATTATATTGGGGGTGAGGGGGGTAGCCAAACGATTATTTTTTGTACTTTTTTGTTTGTTTGTAGACTATCTATAAAAGTCCTAACTGTAAAAGTCCTAACAATAAAAAACAAAACAAAAAACATGACGACAAATACATGTCGTTTGGGTTCATTTATTATAAAAGACAGAATACCGGGTAGAGTTATCCTTGACATCGACTGACTTTCGCTTTTAAAAAGACCACCATCTTGTAGAACTGCTTTTTTGTGCCTTACTTTGGCTTTTACTGAGCTGGTTTCACGAAACGGCCACAGCATCGATTGAAATCAACTCCCATATTTTTTGTTCTTTTTTTTTTTTTTTTAGTTTTCTGAGATCCTAGCTTGCAGAGTTTGAGCCGCTTGAGGATGATCTTTTTTTCTTATCTTTTTTGTCTGACCAATCTATTTTTGTCTCTGATTTGTTCGTCTGCACCTTCATTTCTGTCGGTAGGTTTGTCTGGTTCACCGTAAACAAGAGTTTGATCTGTCTGCCCATCGCCCCGTTGCCTCATCAATCTCTCCATCAGTCTGATAAACACGATGATGTCGGCCCATTACCCCAGCACCTCTGCCCCCGCAGACGAAGAAGTGCCCACAAAAGAAATATTACAGAACTTTTCAGGACCGAGTGGGCTAGGCTGCGGAGGAAAAGAAATCGCCAACTCTGCCGAAAGAAGTAGTCGGTGTGTGCTCCACAAAAGAAAACATTACCACGGAAGCTCGCTTTGCAGTGTCAAAGGACTTGCCAGTCCTTCTCAGACGGTTCCAGCTAGTCATTTTTTGATGACCTGTACAATTTCAGACGCGTTTCCAGACCCGACTCACAATGAGTGGGCAGTTCTTAGCTGAGTGAAAAGGCGTCGCGAAGAATCCTAATAGGACACGTGATACCGGCGGAATCTTCACTCAGTTCGCCATCTTCAGTTACAAACACAACTCGCCAAAGAGACCTTTTAGCTGTGAGACAGCATTTTAACTTTGGCCAGACGCATAAATCTGCTGACATCTCCATTTCAAGGTAGGGCATTTTTGTGCACAAAAAGCTGCAGAACTGTGGGTTTATTTTGATTTTATTTTTACCCTCCCCCTCTCCTCTTTTGCGCCGGTGTGTGGTGCGTGCACAAAGTCGTAACTCAGAGCGGCGGGGGCTAAGGGATAAGCACGTCTCCTCCTGTCTTGTAGTCGGGATCATTGCAGTAGCCCTTGCTAATCGCTGACAGTGTGGAGGGCGGGCAGCTCGCGTCTAGACCGGTCAACGAAGGTAATAAAACATTGCCCCAAATACCGCTCTCCTGTCTTAGCAAGGACGAGGAGAACTTACCGGGAACAAGAGACGAAGAGCAAAAGCGAACCTGTGAGGTAACTGTGCATTTTTGTGTACGTTTCATTGTTCAGACTTTGTTTTTCCCCAAGGGAAATCGGGGACGTTTTCCCCTAGGAAAGCAGGCTGCAACAGAGTCGTTAATGCTAACCAGCCTAATAACGCCTAACACTATTTATTGCCCGGGGAATGAGCGAACAGCTGCTGGCGAGGTTGACAAAATGGAACAGATCTAGGAAAATGTACTTACCAATGAGACAGGGGAACAATAACACACAAGCGCTTTCGACGATTCGTCTTCTTCAGGTGAAAGAAGACTGACAGACAATAAAAAAGAAGGAAGTAAAGAAGAGGATAGACAAGAAGGGGCTGGAGCAAGGAATGTTGAGAATGAATACGTACGTTAAGAACGACGTCATTAAATTTTAAGGAATGTTGAGAATGAATACGTACATTAAAATTTAATGACGTACGTATTCATTCTCAACACTCCTTGCAACAGCTCCTTCTTGTCTATCCTCTTCTTTACTTCCTCTTCTTTTGTTGTAGTCAAACTTCTTTCACCTGAAGAAGACGAATCGTCGAAAGCGCTTGTGTGTTATTGTTTCCCTGTTTTTCGCCTTATTGGTGAGTACCTTTTCCACGATTGCCCGGGTTAAGCGAAGTAGACACATACATCCACATTTTCCGAGAAAGCAAATGTCCTGCGTATACCAATGATGATCAGTGAGCACATTTATTTTATTTTATGTAACACAATAGGGTTATCAACAGAGGTTACTGACAGAAACTGTGAGCTACTTGGTCGGAAACTAGCAACATTTACATATGCCAAGGCAAACTGATCGTAAATCAACAAAAACAAGCACTGTCTCCAGGCAACTAGAAGTAGCGGACCAAATTGCAACGCCTTCATGAAGGACCGGAAGTCAGTCGTGCCTACCATCTCATAACATTTAATGACCTGGGTAATATCTGTGTGTGACGTGGCAAGAATTAGTTAAGCCTTGACAACGACTCATCGTGATGTACTTAGCTGCAGATTGAATAATTAACTCACACAATAGTTTTAACAAGCAATAACTCGATCGTGTCATCAATGTGCGCAGTATGTCGCACGTCAAGAGACTCGCCTTGCAAAATCCTCAAGTAAATCAGTTACGAAACGCAGACGCACATAATATATGAATAAATAAACATTTCAAACAGTCCTTTTTGGCAGAGAGGGTGAGTATCATTCATGGAATACATTACTGCATGCTGCACATCATTGACTATAGATTTAATCAGTCGCATGCAACACCTTGGAACCAAAACTCAAACTAAAGCTGCGCTGATTATTGTTCATCAGTTATTTTAACTTAGTTTGCAGGATTCCCCCCCCCCCCTTCTTCCACCTCTTCACCATCAGTTCCCAACGCTCTTGAACTCTAGGTGATACGTCACCACACTAACACAATAACCCCCGTTCCCCACACCCACACACCTTTTTTTCCCCATCGTGAGACTGTCTATGGCCTAGCGGCTCAGTGCACTAATTGCCATGATTAATGAAATTCCAAACATCTCACCGAAACTGACCTCACAGGCAGGATATATCGGAACGATAAACTCCAGAAGGGGTGGGGTATACGTGGGTGAGGAATTGGTGTGCAGGGTGATGGTGGTGGTGGTGGTGGTGTGTGTGCGTGTGTGTGTGTGTGTGTGTGTGTGTGGTGGGGGGGGGGGGGTGAATGACAATAATTTGAAAACACAGGAGTAACTCATACCTAACAAAATAAATATAATTATATGCTTCGGAAGAACAGACAGCGCACATGCCGGACCAACGATCTTGAAGACTGGCGAAAACATGCCCAGTAGCAGCAGCAGCAGCAGTAACATTCCATTGACCCTGGACAGAGACCGAGAAGCTGAGAGATTTATGTGACGTGGCCGAGCTGACCACACTGATACGACCTGTTTGCACAAAGAAATCTGCCCCGCGTCACAGCATGGACTGTGGAACAGTCTGATCGTCCACAGCTCGGGGAGTCCCTGTTCCCTCGGCACCCAGGCATGCGGGAATCCACATACATCAACCTTCCATCAATCACACGTCAGCAGATGCTGCTCTCTGATCCAGTCCTAATCTCTTCTCCCAGTAAAAAAGAAAAGAAAAAAAGAAAGACTGCTAGCGTTCTAAATAAATAAGCGTTCGTTTGAACATTTTTGTGTTTGGATATCTTCTCCCAGTGTTTTTAGCTGTAGAATTACCCCCTTTCCGTGCGGAAAAAAAGTTGTTGATGTGTTCAGATTTACACATGCGGTTGGTTCCTTGTGAAATACTAACGTGCGTCCCTGGATGTTCCTCGCAAATTCACGGTACTGCCAGCAGCAGTCCGCGGATTAGCATGCACGTCTTACAGGACATGTGACTGCAGTGCTTGAACATTACACCATACACCATTTTGCATGTGTGGGTGCACGTCCTACGTGAAATTTGCCGTCTTTGATTGCTTACTTATTTTCTCAATGCCTTTAGAGGAAACACTTTTAAATGTGTTTGCCTTAAATAAAAAATTAAATAAAACAACCACCGGAAATCATATTCATAACAATACATTGAAAACAGAACGGTTGGGCTGCACAACAAACAAAAATGGCTCATAAATTATCAGTACAGCCAGCTAACATCAAATGCAGTTTGCGCGCGTGGTTGTTATAGAATACCAACAATACACGTAAGATAATAAGCTGTCTCAAGTTTCTGGATGGATAGCCTAATAGGTATTTCTTTACACACACGGGCGGTAACTTTTGCATGTCCACCTCTGCAAGGGAAGAACTCCAGGTAAACCTGGGGAAGGTACATTACAAAAAGGTACATTACGAGCAGATCGGCAGGCACGGACGCCGGGTCCTGCAACTGCTATAACGACCATCACCTCAAGTCGCCACACAGTCGTCTGAATGGCAAGGGACACTCCCTATGCACGTATCTGTGCGCATGCAGGAAGATAGTAAACACACAGAAACACTCACCCAGGTTTGGGGAAAACTGCGAGTACTAGCAGAGGAACAAAAACTGCAAGAAACATAAAGCCGTACGCCTTAACGTCTGCAGATCTTCAAACGTGGGCTTCAAGATCTTATCGCGTCCTCTGCTATCTGCTTCGGAAATGAATAAGTCCAAGTATGCCCCCAGCCTTTACTACGTATGACCTTGCGCTCCAGAGCAGACTTGCCAAGCCCAGGCCTAGCTTCTCTAATTGCCATTTCGTTGCTATTACCGTGCTGCCTCCATCGTTGCGGAAAGTTGCGGAACCGCTTTCCAAAAACAAACCTCCCTGACTTCCCTTCTGGGCTCAAATCTCCTGGAAGTTATCAAGTACGTCTCGGAAATCGTTTTATGGATACGTTCTTACCGCGTGGGTGCTGATCACTTAGCTATGCAGCTCACTGGTTCTGATTTATCTCAGAGACTTTTTTACGCCTTCAGTCTGGCAATTTTCGCAAGAACTTGCACGAGCGTTGTCAGCAATTAACGCAACTGTGAGTGTGAGTTTATGACGATCGTATAGATCGCACTTGTAGGTTTTGCCACATCTCTCTCTTCTCTTCTCCCTCTCAGTCGTCCCCCCTCCCTCTGTCTGTCTGCAAACGCCTGCGCACACTGTGTGTGCGTGTGCGTGCGTGCGTGCGTGCGTGCGCGCGCGCGCCAGCGCCTCTGTGTGTGTGTGTGTGTGTGTGTGTGTGTGTGTGGTGTGTGTGTGTGTGTGTGTGTGTGTGTGTGTGTGGATACTCAACACAACATTTGAAAGGATAAGACAAGCAAACCCCCTAAGACGCACAGAAGCTTCGCGGTTCTAGTTATACAGCGTGTACAGTCATAACTCAAGCCGGATGTTTGAACTCTAAGCCACCCTTTCGTTCCCCAGCCCCCTCCCCCCACCCCCACCTCACCCCCACCACTCCTAGAGTGTAGATGCAGTGTTGCTGAAGTCAATCAGAACGAATAATTGACCAGGCAGAAAAACATGAAGTCCAGAAATAATTGTTTGCCACAAAACGTTTTCCCTTTGCGATGGAGGCTATTAGGAAATCGTGTAAGCACATGCACATCCTACTCCTGAACATACCCCCCCCCCCCCCCCCCCCCCCCGACATCGGCCATTTCCTGCCTCCAACTGAAAACAGCAATACTTCAACGAGGAGACCGCTTTTGACAACCGTCAGTATATCTGCACTGACGCACTTCTACAACTGATTGAGAGCTAGAGAAAGAAGATAAAATTGCAGTTATTTTGGACTTTGTGCTGTTTACCAAAGAAGGGTAGAGACGCTCAAACATACGAGTCTGCTTCACTCTAGGGAAGTGACTATAGCAGGACTGCTGGTGAAACAAAAGCCGAAAGGTGAAAAAGCCGGCGACCAATCGTAAAGTTCAAGGTCAGACGAAATAGGAGTTAGCCTTGCACATGACAGCTGTCATGCAAATACATTAGCTGAGTGGGGCTTTCGTTTGCTTTTTCCTTCGTGTCAGATAATTCCATATTTGACCAATACATACACACGCACGCCCGCACGCCCGCCCGCCCGCCCGCACGCACGCACGCACGCACGCACGCACACACACACACACACACACAAACACCCTCTCTCTCCCTCTCTCCCTTCCCTCTCTCTCTCCTTTCCCTCTCTCAACTTTGTTGTAAAGCCGGGTACACTGACAGATACTGGTACTAAATTATGTAATACATATCATAGTCATTCCTCAGGCAGCCACTGTCGATCCTCTTGATATCTGAGAGCACTTAATCTATTAAACGGTATTGTTGTAGGAGATGGTCATCCTAACTTTGTCCGGCAGTTCTGAGGTGACCCTGTGAGGTGGACAGGACGTAAAAATCCCCGTCAAGAACTAACTTGGCCGGTATTTCAGAACGCTGATTGTTTGGCCAGTGTTCAGTGCTGTGGGATGAGTTCGGGGATTTACGTTGGGCTCCGCTAATATTCACTGGTTTGTGAGACCTTCAGACGGTGTAAGTAAGTGACAGAGCAGTCTGCTCTAACGGCTGGCGCTTGGAAACTGAAGTGGAACTTTGCCGGTGTCGTCGTGCTCGTTCAACACTGATCCCGAGCCACCGGTAGGCTACCTAACCGTTACCAACAACTATTGCGTAAGCACCTTGCCACCGGACTCCCTAACAAGCTCATAAATATTCATCAAGGGGGTGCAAAGGGGCCTTAATGGAGTTTGAAAACTTGACAGGCACCCGAACATGGCTGCCAGGATTACTGACGGAATTCACCGGTGACGAAACCCGATAGCGTGTCCTCGCCATGGAGGTCTCTCAGTCAATATTGAACATGGCGTATGGTTTATAACCGGGCATAATCTTCTTTGACACAGTCACTCACAATAGCCAGGCTCGTTTTCACTTTCATGTCAGGGAGGATTGGATCGTTGGAGCCATACACCTCATGCCGTGGTGTTCCTACGTCCGCGCGGGTTTAGATTACAAAGCGCCAGTGGTTCCCATAGCGATATAAGTTAAGCTAGTCAGTATCAGAGAACAAGACTTTGGCGTCTATAATTTAAAACCCGTTTACTTCCAAGCAGCTGAAAGGGTCTCGTCGTTTTTTTAGACTGTGAAGGACAGTGCAGAAATAAATAAGAGTGTGGGCCTCCTGAACAACACTTTGAAGAGACAAAACACTGACCAGTAAACGTGAAGATTTGTACAGGTGAAAGTATTACAAAGATGATCTTTAAAGGACTGAAACCAGCGGTCTCTGACAAAGCAAGAAAATGACTAAGACTGAAGATCGAAAAGAGAATTACATCAAGAAATATGATAAGCACAGAAACAATATAAAGGCGTGAGGGGGTATGGTGTGGGTACACGGTTCATTGTCGCTATTGGTAAGTAATTGGCAAAGCTAAGTTAGAGAGATGTAAAGGATTCAATCTCGTGATACACTGACGCTTGCTGACAGCTCGAATGCGTGTGTGCGTGCGTGCGTGTGTGTGTGTGTGTGTGTTCTGTGTGCGTGCGCGCGGCGCGCTGCGCGTGTGTGTGTGTGTGTGTGTGTGTGTGTGTGTGTGTGTGTGTGTGTGTGTGTGTGTGTGTGTGTTTGTGCGTGTGTTTGTGCGTGCGCGTGTGTGCTTAAGGCACAAAAAAGGGTGTACACTTGACATACAAAGCTCCGCTAACAGAGGCTCTTTTGTGGTTATGCTGAGCACATAAATGCCCATGAAATGTGTGTGCTTTTGGGATGATCTAACGAGGGGGGGAGAGAGAATTCACTGCCGATGTCTCGCTGAGAGTGGTATTAGACATAAAACAGAAGAGGCTTCAGGAATATTTCGGGATAAAGGCTATGAGATATGGACAAGTAAATAGTTTTTGATCATGCCGTCGGTCCAATTCATCAGATCCAAGAGTCGGGTTGTGTAAAGGAAGTGCATTTCAAATAAGCAGACGATTTTGTTATCCGATTCGCAGCCATCTTTATCGCTTTACTCCACATCTGCTGAGCTTTCGGATCTGGGTAACACAGATAATTAGACACAACAGTCAACAGTGGGTATCTATAACAGATGGCCACTCCCGCTGAAAACTCGGGATTACAGGTAAGAAAAAGAAAACTTCCACAAGATTATACACAGACAGCGTAATACCGTCACGGAAGATAAAGATGCAATAATCTACAGCTTTGAAAATGTCTTAGTTGTATGAAACAGCAAAGAAGACATTAATAGTCTCCTTTGTACGTAACACACACACACACACACACACACACACACACACACACACACACACACACACACACACACACACACACACACACACACACACACACACACATACAATTACGTTTAATCCTTTGGTTTTGATAACACTAAGCTCTAGTTGGAAGGTGTTTGGTTCTCTCCCCCCCTTCCCCCCATCCTCTCTCTCTTGCCCGTTTGTCCATCTTTACTAACTTAACTCATGAACATTTGAAAAGGATGAAAATCAACGAGGCACACCCTGACAAACACAAAAGCCATACTTACAAAATTAATGCTTTCAGTCGATTACTTTAGCGTTAATTCAGCACTTAGACTGAGCTTAGTTGCAACTATCATGCACACGTTCAGTCTGCAGATGCATTGCATGGTCATTATGACCGAAAACTAACGATCACCATTAAACTAAAAATGACACTGAGAACTCGACGAGTGATCGACAGGTTTGATGTCTCTGACATGCACAGATCATTCAGTTTTGCATGCAGTGTGCAATGTTCCTCTGCCCAGTCCTCCCTACACCCTACACTCTGAAGAATCTACGACTCAGCACGTTGTCTTCGCCTTCACTCAGCGGATCAACTCCCCACCCCGACGAGGCATGTTAGTTTTCTCGTGCATTAAAAACGCGTTTGCACAAACCTGCACAACAAGACCTCAGCTCTTCTGTCTAAGCCGCCCAGCTCTTGCCTTCCACATGCATTATCTTATGCCTGTTTTTCGGTGTCCATTACGGGCTATGAGCAGTATCTGAGTCACTTGTTGGGTGTTTAGCAAAACTCCATTAAGACTGGGGATGAGGAACGCACGCACAGTAAACATCCACGACTTAGGAAGCCCACCTGGTGCACTTAAAGGGACTAACCTTCTCAAATATGTTTTGTCCAGCAGCAAGGAATCCGACAGTCGAAAGTAAGGATTTCCTTTTCAAAAAGCCCTGTTGATGTTGTACCAAAAACACAAATCGAGTTTCGTGAGTGACAATTAGCCGGATCGAACACACAAAACACCGGCAAATGTCATATCTGGCCTGTCACATACCGCGGCCGCTTTGGTATTTGTCCTCCAACTGTGTAAACACGCACCAGACGCGTCGGCTCATTAGGCGCCCTGAGAAAAATTGTGGTTTCAAGGTATTATTGAGCTTTTTTGCCTCTGGGGGCTAGAAAGTATAGTAAACTGGATATACAATTTTCGGCAAATTAAAGCGACCCCCCCCCCCCCCCCCGCCCCTTAAAATAAATCTGTTTTATTACTTCTGTCCGTTGGACAAGACATGCGAGAAGATCCAAAGACATAATAGGTTCAACAGAACGCTATTTATTAGGACAAAATACAACATACGAATTTTCGGGGTAATCCCCATTTTCAAGCTAAAATCAACAACACTTAAACAAGAGGTAAAAAAAAAAAAATCCTATTAAATAGCGCTCTTTTTAACCTTTTCTGTGTTTGGATTTTGTTTTAGAACGCTAGCAGTCATTCCTGTAATGGAGTTCATGTAATGCCTGTAATTTTTGTATTTATTCGTCAGTAGCTTAGCAAGGACTAGTTCTTAGACATTTTTTTGGGACTGAACCTAAACTACAATCCGTGTAAAATAAAGTTTTTGAGTTCCAGTTCGAGTTCCTGTTTCAGATTTTTTATTTTTTATTTTGTGAGAAGACTAGTTCCTTTAACCGGGCTGTCTTCTGGCTCGGAAATCAGCAAAACTGATAGAGGACAAGTGGGTATGGGGCTGTACTTCATGAAATCCAAACAGCGGGATCAAGGATTTAGATAACGGACCTCCGCTGCCGAGCGCGCGGCTCGTTTGATCTGGTAAGTGCGTTAGCGACGTTATGGGGATTTATATGATCGGCGTCGTCTTGAGCAAACGACTCCAGCGACGGTGGGTGTTTGCAAACACCAAATTACTCTATAACGACGTTGCCGCTCCGGCACTCGTTTGTTGTTGGCGAGTGTTGGCCCAGCCATTTGCACCTTGTTGTGCAAAGCAAGCAAGCCCTCGTGCTCTCCTCGCTGTTGGAACACGAACATTGCTGGGTCTGCCTGGTGTAATCATTGTTGACATCTCTCTCTCTCTCTCTCTACTCCCCCTGTTGCCTTTCAGTTGTCTATCTCCCCTAAATGAAATAAATTCCAACGCGGATCTGAAAGGTTTCAGATTTAATTAGCAAATTAAGTATCACGATTTTGTGGCATCTAGCTTTTTTAGATGGAACTGCCAGATTTACAAGTAACAATTGTACGTGGGACAAAGTAGTCCGCAAACTAGAAAAACAAAACAACAACAGCAAAAATCAAACCAAACCCAAAAACCAACCCGCCCCCAAAACAAACAAACAAACAAGCAAAAAACAACAACACAAAAACAATAACAACCCAGCAGCAGTCAACCGTTGAACAACTAACCACAGCTTCGTTTTGAAAAGGGAGACAACTCCTATACGTACGAGCATGTCAGCGGTTGAGCCGCAGGGTAGGCGCTTTACAAATTTCCATTATTATTACGAGTCGCCATCTACCCAAGCCACAGACCTGAACAACCACGTCGGTGCCAAAGAAATCTCTGCGGCAGAGATCTTACAACCTGCTTGTAAGGTCTGTGATCTATGACGTACGATTGGTCGCTGATTGCCAATACGCCGACAGGTGTAACGAAGGGAGCCGATATAATGGGCCCGGATGGGCAATTTTACACGAGGAATCACGGCCATACCCTCACACACTCACCACGGCGACAGATCGATAGCGGCCCTGCATCGGAGCCCCTGCTATCAAAGCCCGCTTGGCGCCCCAGCGTTAAAGAGCGGGGCGCGTAGATGTGGCGGGACCTTCCGGGGGCCCAGCGGGCAGCCCCTGTGGCCCCTTATCACCCTAATGAGGCGATCAGCGGATTAGCTGCCAATACACTTCGCCTGCTCCCTTGCTTTCTCAGCGCTCGCCAGCCGCGGGGTCGCTCGTTCGAGCAAACATGAGAAACCCAGATAGCGTCTTGGGGAGGTTATTTGCCAATTTGTTAGTCCTCCACCCAGGGTGCCAAATCAAAAGTGGACTCGTCAAGTCGGCCGAAACGCCGCTCGCTCAATGTTCGATTTGGGGGGTAGGGGGGGGGGGGGGGGGGGGGGCGTGAGCGAGGGGAGCGGAACTGATGTCGAGGCGTCGCTGAAATTTATCGAGTCTGGCATGCGGCGGTGGTCGTTGTCCAAACGTCTAACATCGCTACGTGGCCAAACGGTTAAATCGGTTTCGCATCTAGGACACAACACGTCGCAAGTGACGCCAGCGTGTATGTTGGTAGACTTTGATTCCAACAGGGTGCTGGACAAGGAGGCGCCGTTGATTTCTAAGCTGCTTTGCTAAATTAATTCTCCTGGCCACTTCTCCTGTTGAACACAAATACCTCTTTCCTCCTCGTCGTCAACGTACCCTAACCACAAGTAGTAGGGAATATAGCTGATAAATGAGCAGTCGAAGAACTGAGGACAAAGTTGAGTTGGTGGGCGCGGGGCCGGCGTTATCATCACGTCATGACGGGCTGTTCCCAGACGGTCCAGCAGCGAGCAGCGCGACTGTGACAGATTGACACGGGCAGATTATCCAGGATAACTGTCCCCCACCTTCCACTTCTCCAAACAAGCATGTCAGTGATACCGCTGCTGTGCAAACCTGAAGATTGGCCTATGTCACAACGCTAACGCGATAACAAACAACAAATCCAGATGATGTGCAGATCAAGACCAAAAGGGGGTGAGATGGGGAAGGAGTGGGGTGGGGGTGGGGGCAGGGGTGGGGGTGGGGCTGCTACGATGATCGTGTCTGGTCGGTCAGCGGAGGAAGGCGGGATGTTTGCTACGGTAATTGTCGTTGGTCAGGCTGAAGGCAAATTCAAAAGACCGTCATCAGAACATTGCTGGCTTCATCAAGCCCTTGTCTTGTTATCGCTGCCTTTTGATGAATTGTAAACTGTAAAGAGGATATGCTGAAATGGCCACTCATTGCTAGCTCCGAGCCAGAAACGTCCATTACTGAGATCGGCTCTAACGATTATGACCCCGTTAACCACAGTAAACTTGGGTGGTCGCCAAGACTGGGACGCCTGAGGTAGTCACGACAGACAAGGATTTGCCCCCCGGACTCGCTCAGGCGGAGGGGACGGTAGGTAGCAGTTGACAGATAGGGATCGGCCAGGACACGGAGGACGGTGTCTTCTGGCGGTGACGGCTGCTTGAGACAACATACATCGCAATCATCATCTTCTTCGACGGAACGACTGATCGACATCCTTCAGATGACTGACGTCGGCTTGGTCATCAGCCACCGTTGCCACTCACCGTACCCACCCTGTCCACCTTCAATGACAGATGCACGGAGAAAGGCGCCGAGTAGTACGTGCCAATAGGACGAAAGAGGCTGCTGAGCGCTTGCTATGATATATATCTCGGTGAACCTGGCGCTGACGTGTTGGCACGTTAGTTAGACAGCGAGGAGACAGTGGCAGTGACGGATCAAGTACTTCATCCCGTACGGCTGTGGCACTGCCGGTAGAGAGTGGTCAGCCTGAGTACATGGCCAGGCTAAAAGGAGTCTGTTGCGCAATGATCGTTATAACTGGTGTTAATCGCCCCGGCCGTTAGTGAGAGACTCGCTAGTTTCCCTTGCATCAACATCCTTTTGAACCAAACCATAGATTGCAGGATCCAAACACATAAAAGGTTCAAAAGAACGCTACTTATTACAATAAAAACACAATCTGCAATTTTTCGGTGTAATCCCCTTTATGAAGCTACAAAACGACACTTAAACAACAGTTAAACGGTGAAAAAAGATGAAAAATGAGATGAAAAGCTACATCACTGATCTGTTTTTGGTTGAACTATGTTGTTTTCCTGCCCAGTGCTTGGAAGAATCATAGACTGCAGGATTGTGGTGCCGACACAGTGGTTTCACTGCTTTGGGAATCTTTAGGAGTTCATCTGAATGTATGGCAAGCACTTGCGCATTAAACGGACTTAGCGAATTGAATGACAGGAGGAACGATGTACCTACCGCACCCCTCTCCCCAATCTCCCCAAACACGCGCCGTTTTGATGGCACCACTCAGATGGTAGCAATGTTATACAGCACACACTTTGTAGG
>JABMCL010003745.1:625000-642500 GCA_018857735.1 Alviniconcha marisindica | reverse complement strand
TTTCTGGAATGATATTTTTAAATATTTATATGCGTATCGCATGTGGTTTGCACCAGTCATCCTTGACTGTTATAAACCACATAGGAGATACAAACACATCTAAGGCCACTAGACGAACGCATGAACGTTCTCCTTCTTCTTTGCTGCTTCTGCTCTCAATAGCAAAGGAGAGAAGGGTCTGAATACGACAAGTAAAGTACAGTTGATATGCCAGCATACTTATTCAAGAATCCGTTTACGCAGTCTGGCAGAAAAGCGTGCAACATTCCCCACGGCCAAACAGGACACGTTCACGACCAAAAGGGCCGGCACTCGGTAGGTGGTCGACATGGAAGCCCGAAAACACAAACATGGGGAGTGAGCAGTAATCAGCGGCAGGAATCCCAGGAAGGTGGCCCCTGGCGAGTGTGGAGGCGATGAACTCCCCTCAGGACCAGCTCCAGTGGGGCTGGAATGGCTGGAAAGCTGCAGGGACCGGGAGGAGCACAGGAGCGTGGCTCTGGGAGTGAGGGAGCTCCTGGCCGTCCCCCTGGGAACTGATATCGATCTTTATGCTCCGGGACCGGAGAGAGAAGCCCGGGTCGCCGGCGTTTTTATGGTACACCTATCGCGCCATCTTGACAAATTTCAATTTTCCGCAGTTTGATCTATTCGAGGGAAGGGTGCTATTCTTCCCCAGGCTCTTCCCATAAAGCCCTTCGCTTGCGCGCCTTCTCAGCATTCTCCAGGCACGTGACGTTGTGCGCATGCTCCTCCTGGGACTAATCCCGGCAAATGGGTGGAAAAACGTTATTGCCCCTCTCGGATCGACTTGCTTGCGGATTGTTGTGGTGAGAATGTGGAGTTATTGGGCCCGACACACTTCACACTGCTCACTGGGGACTTGAGGCTTGTGGAGACACGCGCGAAGCAATCAGTGCCGAGGGGGCCAACGGCTTCACGTTACAGATGCACGAGAATTCACTACCACCTTCATAGCATGATACAAGAATTCTAAGTTAGGCACAGAAATACCTTGGAATCAGGCAACAACACCAACACTTTTGCAGGAATCAATCCCATTGACTACCGTTATACAGTCTTATCTGATCTGATCTAATCTTATCAAAAGTAACCAAATACGCTTAGATTTAAAGACCGGCTTCTTCGAGCAGAACTTCAAAACAAAGAGTCGGATACGTATTATCGTATTCGCAGCAGCTGAAGTGTTGTACATTGCTAATTCATGAAAAGAAACTTAATCTGTTGTATATGAAACACATTGCCCCGCCGACTATTTGCCGTATATTTAAGATAAGGACAGCCCCACAGTAAATAGTGAGTAAACAGCCACTTTCGGAATAATGTACTCATGGAGCCCAGCGGTAAGCCAGTCTCATTCTACCCTCTACCCCCACCCCACCCCCTTCTCGCGGCTTCCCCCCATCCCCCACCCCCGACAGAAAGAAAGAAAGAAAACGTCTCTACAATGCGGCTAGAACCTTAAATGCAATTATTCTAAAACCTTCACTGAATAAACTTCTTTGTTGGTTCACAGATTATCTAGCATTATGCTATCGAGATGCAGAGAAATAAAAAGATTACTTACAGTGGTTAAAAACACGCACACCTCCACTGGGTCAAGTAAACCTTAGATGGCTGATTAGTTTTCTTCTTCTTTTTTCCACTCGTGGCAAAAATAGTCCTGAACAAGTTACAGCCACAGGTGCAAGGACCCCGGCAGAGATTACTCGAACAAACACAGACTGTGGAGAAACTTTTCAAGCAAAAGATCTCACAGAACACAGGCAAATGCGACAACACTGGCAAACATGGGGACTTTGAAACAGCGAAGCTTGTGTGTGGTATATCCGAATGCCGGCGACCACTATGACCCTATCTGTGGAACATCAAAGGAAGAAAGTGTTGATGATGTATCTAACGGGCATTTAGGCTGGCAATTGAGAGCAAATATTTGTGCAATAGATACCTCAGAAATATGTGGGAGTAACCAGAAAGAATTCGCTGAGGGCTCGTTTGCTAAAGTAACTTGAAATCACACTCTAGAATGACACTGAAAAAAGTTGCTAACTGATCTGTTTTACAAAATTTATTTGATTTGATAGATAGTGCCCGCGAGCGCTGGTGCACGAACATTTAAAGTTTCATGCACAATGGTGCACACGTGTACGTATATTGTACCACGTTCACACACACACACACACACACACACACACACACACACACACACACACACACACACACACACACACACACGCACGCACGCACACACACGCACGCACGCACGCACGCACGCACGCACACACGCACACACGCACTCACGCACGCACGTACGCACACACACACACACACACACACACACACACGCCACAACACAGCTTTAACTACAGCTAGGTAAACAATGTTAATAACACTCAGCACATCGCAGCTAAGAACGGTTATGCTTCCTAAGCTTTCACAAGAAGGTAGTCGCTAAATCTGTGAAGAAAGCACATGAGAAGGAAGGCACTGCAAGGAGGGGAGGGGGGAAGGAGGGGGAAGGAGGCAGGCGGAAGGGGGAGGGAACCCAGAAGGGAGGAAGGGGACCCCAAGGAGGGTGGAAGGTGTGAGGGGGGTGGTAGGGGGGGGGGGGGGCACCCGAAAAACGGAAACCGTAATTTCCGATTGTGCCAGAGACGTGTAAAAGCCAGGGGAAAAGTGAATCATGAACACTGCTCACGCCCAGTTCCGACAAGCAATCGCCACGTCAGCCACACAATCCCGTATCACAATTATTTCCATGAAAACATCCACAGCAAATCTTAGGCTCAGTGGCTGCTTCCCTGGGCTTTGTTTATGTCAAGGAATAAATCAAAATCTAATCAAATGCAAGCTTGGCGAAACAAAAGAACAAGTTCGCTTTTTTCTGATGCATGTTAACAAGAAGTTGTTTGACAGCATGTGCAGTGGTGTACTTTGCAATTGCAGGATGGTTTTCTCCAGAACCTCAAAATCTGAAAGAAACAGGAAATTGGTATTTGGCATGCGGCGATGGGTGCGGGGGGTGAGGATGAGGGGTGGGGAGTGGTGGTGAGGGTGGCGGGAGTGGGGGTGGGGGTGGGTGAGGATTTGAGTTACCGGTAAAAAGGACACAGTGGGCTGGGTCACTTCATTGTCCCTAATATGTCAGTCCGACATCTGAGGACTTCAAGCTCCGCATCATCGCGTCACTTCGACCAATGTGTCCATGAAAGTTGCCCACGATTCCGAAGAAGAAAAACAGGAAGGCATCCACGTGTCTCTGGGTCATGTTTAAACGTACCAGAGTGTCAAACCCTAAAATAGTACACGACTAGTTTTAACCTTAAGTTTGAAGAGCTCATCAGTTGCCACTTACCACTCTGGCCTACCTGTAGTAGCCTACCACCAAACTGCACAGATTCTGTTCAGCCTCGCACTTCAAGCAGACCGTGTACCCGCTATAGCTCTCTAACAACATCAGTCTGTTAGATAGGTCCAAATGGACCTAACGCTACTATCCTTGAGTATTAAAGTTTTCGAGTTCGAGCCCGAGTCTGAAACACTGAGACTTTCAAAATAGTGTCATGGCAGGCCAGTGAAGCGCCTGAATGAAAACAGTTGTATCAGCGGTGATGTCTGCGCAAGGACTTCGCTGGGCAAAAGAGCAGTAAGCACAACGAGCTGCGTGGTCACGTTGCTTGCCTGTGTAACATTTTTAGGATGTTATTTTCATTAATTGTAATAGATTGTCATTCCAACATTCTTCCAAACACTGACTGGACAGAAAAACAACATAGCTCCACCAAAAACAGATAAGTGCATGGTTTAGCTTTTCACTTCATTTTTCGTCATTTTTGACCGTTTAGCTGTTGTTTAAGTGTCATTTTGTAGTTTGACAAAGGGGATTGCCCGAAAATTTGCTAGTTTTGTCTTGTCTTAATAAATATAGCGTTCTTTTGAACCTTTTATGTGTTTGGATGATTGTAACAGTTGGGGGGGGGGGGGGGGGGGGGGGGGAGGGGGGGGGGAGGGGGGGGAGGGGGGGGGGGGTACAAAGGTCTACAGAGTACATTCAAATGTCTTGTTTTAATATTCCTGTTGGCGGGTTTACGAATATAACAAAGAGGCAGGAAGGATGTCTCGAAAGGAAATGGAGTCGGACCACCACGGACATCCATTACTGACGTTTCAGATGCAAAATCGTGACGCTTATAAATTTATTAAAAACATACATTTCTTTAGTAGGCAATACATACTAACTAGACGTTACGATGCAAAATCGTGACGTTAATAAATATCCAATTCATTTCTGTACTAGGCTGTGCATACTAACTACACGTTTAAGATGCAAAATCGTGACATACTTCCTAGATTCTTAGCGGCCAGTCCGTACTCATGAGATCTTTCTCAGAAGGGTCAAGTGTACATAGGTTCTTGAATACATGATATAGTTACATTGTTAATGCATGAAGAAACACCAAGGTCTGAGGTTGTGCTTGTCAAACAGCATAAAGTGACGGCCGCAATACAACAGAAGGCACTGACTGCTCTTTAATCATCGGTTGTGCGTGTGAATGGAAAATACAACACAGAAAGAAGCTCCAACCGCTTTTTCATTACGGTTGTTCATGTCAGTGATTTTATGGTAACAGACACAATACAGCAAGGTCCCATGGCGGAAGCTGACGGTGTAAAATTAATCCGTTTTGGGAGAGAGAGAGAGAGAGAGAGAGAGAGAGAGAGAGAGAGAGAGAGAGAGAGAGAGAGAGAGAGAGAGAGAGAGAGAGAGAGAGAGAGAGAGACAGACAGACAGACAGACAGACAGACAGACAGACAGACAGACAGACAGACAGACAGAGTAAATAAGGTTTTGGATTTTAACGTCCCGTCAACCGCACACAGTCATCTCAGGACGACTGAGAGAGAAACAGATTTCTGTCGACATTTCTGATCGAGAAAAAAAAAGAGTACATTTACGTTTCAGGCAACTGTCTTGGAGAGATAAGTTTCTGGTATCCTAGTTACCGTGTCGGCGGTGACTCATCATCGTTGGCCATTGCAACGTTACTTCATTCAGAGTTGCACACTTGCACGCCGGGAGGAGGAGGAGGAGTAGGAATAGGAGTAGGAGTAGGAGGAAAAAAGGACTTTCATACGCCAAAGGCTAAACGTGCTCTTTCAGCACCAACACTAAATTAACCCCACGCTCCCGCACACTGGGGCCATGGAGAAAGGCGGGTGCACAGCAAGAGTGATAACCTTCGCCGTACCTATCTCCGGGTTGTTCCCACGCCGCTTGCAGTGCACACTCCTTCATTTACTAGCCCTGGAAACAAACTCTACGTGATAGCTTAATTACCGTCTCTTTACCTGGCATGTCATGATAGCTAGGACGCCGGGTTTCCGAGCTGGGATCGTAAAACTTGGGACACAGGGAAAAAGGATCTCGGACAACTGGACAGACTTATGATGACAAGTGGACACACGTGTCACGGGGGACGGGAAGGGGGAATGAGGGACGGGAGGGTAAGGAGGAGGAGGAGGAAGGGGTGACCTGGGGATGGGGAGGAAAGGGGTGGGGTGGGGTGGTAAGTGGTGTGCCAGGCTCGACGTCGAAAGGCAATCAGGTTTACAATTAGCATGGGACTGTCAGTCACTCGTTGTCGTGGGCCTTACCGTTAGCATCACGTGCAGTGTTATAAATAGCAAGGCTCATCTACATACAACTGCTGAGACAAGCGTGTAGGAAGGACCGTCTGCTTGCACACATGGAAAAAAAAGAGGACTTTCATACGCCAGAAACACGAAGAGGATCGAACGGGTCCTGCTCTGCACACACACACACACACACACACACACACACACACACACACACACACACACACACACACACATACATACCCCCCCCCACACACACACACACACACACGCACGCACGCACGCACGCACGCACGCACGCACACACACCCTTCACTTTTTTCTTTCGTTCCCGTCCCGTTTTAGGCGAAGAAAACTGAGGAACTCCATCCCACGGCTATATCTGGACTGGATCCATGCACATGCTCTTAAAAAGTTTTTTTCTTGAACACTTTTTATACTTTGCAAAATATTTTTTATTATCATCATCGTCAACTGGCGTCGTGCCCTGTCTCTTACTAGACTTCAGTCACAACAGTAACGTATGTTGGGTTTCCTCTTCCCACATCAAAATTGTTTGCAGCGGTCACAGTGGCCATTGTAATGTGGCAAGATCAAGCCACTGAAGTTGGCATGCAGCTGCCTGCATGGTGAGGGACACTACAGGCGTTTCTATAACATGTGCAGGAAAACAGACGCACTCGCAAAATCTCACCCCGATCAGTTCAAGCGGGCGAATAAAAACAACAATGTCTTTTTATTGATTGTGAACGAATTTGGAGTGGCATTTGCTTGTAAAATTTGAAAGCCAAAGGATTCTAGTATACTGTGTAACACACTTATGGTGATAGCAATTTTATGAGAAGATGAAAGGGTGTAGTGATCGTGTTAATATCTCCTTTAAAACAGAAAGTTAAGGGTGCCGGGTACCTGTGGATATCTGGTACATACAGACATTGAAACCTGGCCTATCTAATGGATATTTTTTACAAGCGTTTATGACACAGGTTCAGCCTATTTTGAGATGAAGATAAAAAGTTCAAAAGAAAACACCGCTTTTATGTGAAAAAACAAAACGAACATAAACTTTTTTCAAAAAGCCTTTTAACCTAACCGCAAGTATCCTGGGTGTTTTATTAGCTCTCCCGGTACCGATATCTTGAGCACAGCTTATGTATAATTATATACTCGCACAAGGAGGAGACGAAAGCTCTGCAATCTGTTCATCTTCACAAGAACATGCAGATAAGAAAATTCAACTTATTCACACACTGTTTCATCTGTCAATCATAAAACTTTCAACTCCGACTGGAGGACGCATCGAAAGAGAGGGGCCACTGTGTTCCGCAAAGAGTAGTAGCGTGGATCATACATCGTTCCCAAGCATGCATGACAGCCTACAGTGTCCCTAAGATGTTCTTTAATCCCTCGCTCAGCGACGCTTGTCCGCGAGGCGCGTGCTCCGGCGTCATACAATGTTTTACGGCACGGGCAACGCGTCTCGCTCTCATCTCCCACGTGAAAGGTCACGCAAGGATAAGCCGTCGAGCTGATGGGTCTTTGATGGAGTTGCCGTCTGTGTTTCCCAGTTGTTATTTTCTTAAGAACTGCCTGGTGGGCTTTAGTCGCACTGATCCTACGTCGAAAACAGTAGCCTATAATTTACTGTAAGAGGACCTGTTGTTTTGGGTCATGCCGCAACACTGTGCGTTGGTTGCGAGACAGAGCGGCCAATCTCAGTGGAGAACCAGGAAACTGACTCGAGTCTCTGTCAGAAGACGGAGTCTTATCTGGACATATGCCGCAGGAAGCTGATGACGTTTGCCTGTACTTACTGAGAAAAGACGGACTTTTGTCTGGACATAGGCTACGGGCAGGAGACGATTCTTGTCTGGACAAATTACTGGCATAGTACTGACTCTTCTCAGGTTCAGTTTAGGGCCATGTGATAGAAGATTCTTGCTGCACATGCTGACAAAAGACAGCCTCTTGTCTGGACAGACAAGCAGGGGACGGACTCTTGTACTTGACATGCTGGCAGCAGACGAACTGTACTAGTAAGGCACGGACTTTTATCTGACATACTGATAGGAGACAGACTTAAGCCTAAACACGCGCGTTTGTGTGTGTGTGTGTGTGTGTGTGTGTGTGTGTGTGTGTGTGTGTGTGTGTGTGTGTGTGTGTGCTAATGACCGAAATCGTCCAAGCATAATGCCACTGACGCACTACACGAAAGTTTGACAGGAGAAGGTTGCACGATATTCTGCTACCAAAGACTGTGTAATGGCTAGCTTCGCTACTATTATTCTCCTGTAACGACTCCTACTGATTAAGATGATGATTTGTATGCATGCACGTACTGCAAGTATATTTGTGGAACAAGATGCTACACTTCAAAAACATGTATTCTGGCAAAAAGGTTACATCCATTTGAAAGCAAGTCTTCTTCAAGGTTGGTATGTATGACCGTCGGGCAGAGATAATCCGGTGATAACTAGTCTCTTCAACTACAAAAGCCTCCACGCCGTCAACACTCTGCCCTTCTCTGCCGCGGTGTCTACGTCCACATCCACGTAGTTGCACACACAAAGTTCAAGATGTTTCAAGGTCTCCTCCCAGTGAGCAAACATTTATCACCGCACGGTAGCAGCGCTGGCGACCCACACAAGACGTAGCGCCGAGAGCCCTCATAAACACAAACTCGCCCTCGGCTCTCTTAGATCTCGGACGAGAAGGGACGGAGCTGACGGAGGGGTCAAAGGCTCGCCCCAAGTGTGTTATACGGTTGCACCGCTCGTCTGAAGGGAGCAGCTGGACGTCCATTCCGTGGACAAAGCTAGCTATCCTGACATCCTCAGATTTACAGCAGCATAACCGAGTACAAACCACGCACGGAACGTTGTTTCGGCACTACTTCCTTCATCTGCTTTGTGTTCTCAAAAGAAGTGTATGAATATAAGATAACAGGGTCATTCAGTCTATTTTCGTAGGTACGGAACTTCGAATGTAAACTATTCAAACCCTATGTGACTACAAGCGGACACTGCAGACAGCGCCTTCTTTCAGACTTGGACGTCAGTTGTCCTGGTCTTAAAGCGGTGGAAATATATAACGGCCATCAGCTAGGAGCTTTGCATCAGCGGTATATATTCTCGAAAACGGTGGAAATATATAATGGCCATCAGCTTGGCCCTTTGCATCAGCGGCATGTCCTCTCGAGTTATTCTGGTCTTAAAGTGGTCGAAATATATAATACCATAAGCTTGGACCGCCTTTGCATCAGCGGTATGTCATCTCGAGTTGTTCTGGTCTTAAAGCGGTGGAAATATATAATGGCCATCAGCTTGGCCCTTTGCATCAGCGGTATGTCCTCTCGAGTTGTTCTGGTCTTAAAGTGGTCGAAATATATAATACCATCAATTTGGACCTTTGCATCAGCGGTATATTCTCTCGAGCTGTTCTGGTCTTAAAGCGGTGGAAATATATAATGGCCATTAGCTTGGCCCTTTGCATCAGCGGTATGTCCTCTGGAGGTGTTCTGGTCTTAAAGCGGTGGAAATATGCAATGGCCATCAGCGACATGTCCTCTCGAATGGAGGTAAAGGGAAAACAGTGCACATGATGGTCTTACTTTATCACAAAGAAAACTCAGTTTAACTTTCGTCTGACAACACGTCCCGATGACGACACAAAGCAGTCACACACTGGCTGGCCTGTCAACGGTTTATGGACGCGGTTGGTGATAAACTAAACCCTAATATGTCAAACCGACATCTGAGGACATTAAGCCCACATCAGCATCATAAACTCCACCAAAGGCACATCCTCATTATATAGGCTGTACCTCTGGTGGAGTTTATGTATCTTGCATTTACTCGCATGCCAGGTGAGAGTTACCGTAGGCGACTCAGGTCTTTGTTGCGTTTTTGTGACGTCTTTCGAGCGCTGATTAATTCCCTTGTGTGTTGATGAAGCACGAAAAGCACAATAGCCACCGGTCTTAATAGCCATAGAAACATTACTTCGAGGAAACACTAAACTACAAGAACAGGTACATGAAAACTTATTTCCAACTGTCCTTGAATTAGCCAAGCAGAGAGGCAGATGTTAACTTACTGTTTGATTGTTGTGTAAGTACGCATTTGCTACTGCCACGTGCTATGTATAATGATAACATTTCACGTGTAACTAACATGCAGCTCTGTCTTTCTCTCTCTGTGTCTCTGTCTCTGTATCTATGTGTGTGTGTTTCTCTGTGTGTGTGTGTGTGTGTGTGTGTGTGTGTGTGTGTGTGTGTGTGTGTGTGTGTGTGTGTGTGTGTGTGTGTGTGTGTGTGTCTGTCTGTCTGTCTGTCTGTCTGTCTTCTTCTCTCTCTCTCTCTCTCTCTCTCTCTCTCTCGTCTCTCTCTCTCTCTCTCTCAGCAGGGATAGATTGTAAGAATAGGCAACTGCCTAAAATCTTAATCCTTGTGTGATAAAGTTCTGAGCTCTCTCTCTCTCTCTCTCTCTCTCTCTCTCTCTCTCATATTTTGTGCTTGCTTGTTCATGTGACTGTTGTTTCCTCCTTTAAATAATAATAATAGAAATTTGTAAAGCGCCTACCATCCGGCTCAAAGCGCTAAACAAACATATTAATATAACACATATAATGTACATCGAGATGGAAAATGTTATCTGCAATTTAACAAAAGCTAACACATAATGTAGACATCAACAAGTGTTCAAGTATAATTATGTGAAAGATGCACACACACACACACACACACACACACACACACACACACACACACACACACACACACACACACACACACACGCATACACACACACACACACACACACACACACACACACACACACACCACACCACACACACACACACACACACACACACACACACACACACACACACACACACACACTGTACAGACTGATAGATGTGAAGGACAATGTTGCTTAAATGAAATATTCTGAGACTTATTTCTTAAAATTGCCAGTAATGGGTGGATATGTAGAACAGGAAGACTGTCTTGGACAGATGTGAGAACACAATGAAAATCCAACTGATTTTTTTGTTTCCGTATCGTGGTTACCAGGCCGGTTTGGCGGAAAGGGAAGGGGAGGGTGGGCGTGGGGGTGGGGGGGTTGGGGGGGGGGGGGGGGGTAGCAGTGAGGATGGGGGGTCGGGGGGACACACTCTGAGTGTGGAACCTCAATAATTAAAGACGTCAGGCCTGGCAGTCATTCCAAAACCATCCAGGACGATTTAGTGAGCCGGGGTATCGTAAATATTGCTCAGCTGCGAGGCGTGTGTTTAGACAAAGGACAGTGTGTCACTGCTTAGGTCACCGAAGGAGGCCCAGCATACCGCTCACTATGTCTGATGAGTTTTAAAGCCAGGTGTAAATCAGAATTCATTCCCCGACACCGAATATGCATGACGAATTTTATTAGTCCGGATCCTCTTCTCCCAACCACAATGAGCACACAAAATTGTTATGTGCTGTTTCTGTATGATTTGTTTCTTTCTGTTCCTAGGAAATATAATAGGTTTCTTTTCTAGCCTAAGAAATATGGCTCTGTTTCCATGTAACCATGCAGTTACTGCTTTAACAGAAGCTGGGATGGGATTATTACTTTGCTGCGGGTGCAACCGCGTTGGTGTGTGTTTCTGTTGCAAGCACTATCCGGAGAACAACACCAACAAAACCCACATTATCCAGTGTAATCTTTACAACAGTTGAAACACAGGTCTGTCTGTCCTGTGCACCAAACATATTAACAAATTTAGAGAGACTATGATTTTATTCAACCAATTTACAAAATTCTTTATTTAATTTTTCTGTACCTGCTCTTCTTTTCATATTCAAGCTAGACCTTCCTCTTCGTCTTCCTTTTTATTTGATGTCTTTTCGCAGAAGTGATATTAGACCAATCTTACGATTATCAAGATAAGCACATGATTTATGTCAACAAATTACACCAAAACAACAACAGACTCAAAAATATCAAGCTAGGCTTCCACGTTGAATGTTATGAAGTCGATTATAGTTTTGACAGCTAAGGGAGGTGCAGAGCGTGTTTTCATTAACTTAGCACACATTGGACAATCATTCTACTGAATATCAAATAACTTGTATCGCTTGTGACTGACTGACATGATTATAATTATATCGTATGTTTATCCACAATGCAGCGGCCACACTAGCATAGGTCAGTAGTGGATGTGTGATACTAAACAATACCCTCATTGTCTTCCTCCTCCGGCAACCCCTCAACCCTTTAGCCTTTTTGTTTATTCCTCTGTTTTCATTTATTTGCTGCTGCTGAACCCTGCATAGCTGGCCGGCTGAGCGGAGGTTTCAATGGCCACATCATCATCTTTTAATCGCGCCCTGCGCTCTTCACTAATCTTATTTCTTCATCAATCTTGATTCGACAAAATCGGTAGTATCCGCCATGACAATGGCGCTTGCACGTTCGGAGTTTTCAGCAAGTTGACAGCTATCATTCACCATGTGATCATGATCATCATCACCCCAAGAAAAACACGTCCATGATTTAAAAAAGAGCAAACAAGTAGAAAGGATTCAGAAATGGTAAACTGAGACTCGAGATAACTAACGCCGCCTCTTCAGCCGGGCCAGTAAACCTAAAGCCTGGGCTTCGCTGACAAGGCAAAGACAAGCAATTAACATTGGTGAGAACAGACTACCACAGACCGCTATCAAGGAGCATCGTCTTACAGATTTTTTCTGACAACACGTCAAACGCTGTGTAAAGTACTACCTCAGACCCTTACAGGAACATAAACGTCCATGAGGACGTCGACCCTTTCCAGAACGAAGCCCGCACGGCACGAGTACCCACAAACTATGTATCACTCGTCAGAAAACAGAGTTCGTTCTTCAATTCAAGTACTTAGCGTAACCCCAGAAAGCGGTTCAACCTCACCTTCAGACACACACCTCTGCAAATGGAAAATGTACTTCTTAGTGCAAGCTCTTGGCATTTATGTCTGTTCATATGAAACGGTTGCAGCGATCGTTAAAACGTCCACTGTGGGAATGCACCATTTCATAGACTTGAAACCCGAGAAAAATCCGACCATTAGTGAAGTACGGCTAAAATCGTAAAACTCACTTGACGACACCTGCTGGTGGTCTGAAACAGTGATCAGGCACTCCAAGCAGTGAATGGAACGCGGAGACAGTCGACGGGAAAGGAAAACATGGAGAGGAAAAAAGACCACCGCAAGAAAGACAACGAATCTGAATGCGAAATAACAGCAACAACAACAGACAAACAAACGAATGGAAAGGGGGGGAGGGGGGAGGGGAGGGAGCAAACAAAGGGAAGAAAGAAAGAACAGACAGACGGACACACACACACAAGACGGACACACACACACAGACACACACACACACACACACACACACACACACACACACACACACACACACACACACACACACACACACACACACACACACACGGACGAAAGAAAGAGATGTCGAAAAAAGAAACAAGGATTTTTGTAAATTAATTTTATTAGTATAGACGGGCACGTGTACTGGGTAAAAATAAATTACTGAGACATCACTTTTTTGTTTTGTTGTTGTTGTTGCTTTGTTAAATACGTTTGCCTTTTGTATTCATATGATCTACATCACTCGTGCACTGCGCTCGCGTCAGTGACATCATTGATTGTCTGGAACAGAGTGAAGCTACCGGCAGATTAATATTGCTCGTTCGAATCCTGCGCCGGTTCTGAGTCCACTACACCTTCCACTTGATACGATCGCTGTGCCCGCTCAAGTCTACCCCTGGACCTATGAGTCTACCATTCCCCCCTGCCTCCACCCTCATTCCCCTCCGGACTCTACCGCACAACTTTATCGTTATACCAACGGATCAAGTTTCCCCCTACCTCTCTCTCCTACCCGTTTCTGCACAAAGATCCGTTGTTGCGTTAGCAGATTTGGCCGCAGCCTTGAAACCGATACAGCCACTCGAGTAAGCAGTGATAAAGCCACTTAGAGTCTGGACTTGTCGATGCCCGTTCCTGACTCGTGGGTCTCTGCTCCTTTGTCCACTTGAAGGTTAGTGCCTCTTTGTGACTGCACCGCATTGTTCCTCTTCGGTCTGGAGAGATTTGTGAGCTTGTTATCGCTATAATGGTGTTTGTCACTTTACAGTGGTGAGCAAGGTACTGACGTTAATTTGGTGAAGGCCGACACGTTGGTAAGCGGGTTCATTCGATAGTTAGTTAGTTAGTTAGTTAGTTAGTGTGTGTGTGTGTGTGTGTGTGTGTGTGTGTGTGTGTGTGTGTGTGTGTGTGTGTGTGTGTGTGTGTGTGTGTGTGTGTGTGCGTGTGTATGCGTGTGTGTGCGTGTGTGTGTGCAGGTGGGTGGGTGGGTGGCGTGCGCGAAAATTCTGAGGTTCTACAAATCCCTATGCCCAGTGCCGTATCCAAAGCTAAAGGTGTACGCTCAGTTCGAATTTTTTTGATTATTATTCTGCTTTAATTAAAAGTAGAGTTTTGGGCATAGCCCATAATTATAGGAGGGACTGACACCAATCACACTGCTGTAGAAATATAGTGAACCCCGTTCAGTGCCATTAATTCCATTCAATGTTTACTGCAATCACATCAAGGGGAAATTCTAGTATGGCTGGCTCGTAAAAGGACGACAAACAAACGAACAAAGACAAAACCATGAGCACACAGTTAGAAATTGGATTTTACCGTCCTGCCAACCGTCAGGGTCATCACAGATCCCTAACCCTTCACTGGGCACAGGAAAAAAAAGTGACTACTTCGTATATGTATGATTAACTCGCTAACGTATTGTCGAGAACCTTCAGTTCAGTTCATGGTGCTACCAATGCGCTCGGTAAAGCCTATATGCGCTCCACCCCGTCTCTCAGAAGTTTCCCCGACATTGCCTTTGAAACAGTTCCAATGTTCGTCTGACTGACGATGGCCCTCTCTCGTCCTTTCAAGGAAGATCGTCAAGCGCTTCCTCTGTCTATGCCGCTCTCCTCCAGGCGATCGACAGCGTGATGTCCTTGGCTTTGTGTCCGCAGGTAGTGTCTCAAGCTCCTCAAAACTTCAGATCTTCCGAGATGCAAGCTGCACGTGGTGGTTACTTTTCCCGCGTCTATAATTATGCTCGGTCATTTCCCCACGTATCCTCAAGTGTAAAACAACACTGACTGCCGTAGCGCGGAAGCATGTCGATCAGATGAAAGCTCTCAGAACCACTGGTGACACAAAAAGATTTACATGTATCAACGATTCTCAGTCCGCAAGGGTTCCCTGTTTCCTAACTTTCAAACCGATCCCATACCGTCATCTCTGGAATCAAACGCTTAGCTGCGAGCGAAATGCACACCCCGTGTTCAATGATTATCGATTGTGTTTAAGACTGAGACCCACGCTGAGCGCAGACTGCATGCATGGAGAGTGGTGTGCTTGCACACTCCGCATGTCCTTGTTTCCCTGACAAAAATGTGGCTCACGTTTGGAGAAGGACATAAAACCTCGAGAGTTCCCTGTCAGCTTTAGAGTGCTTGCGTGCTCTTTCCAGAGCTCGTCGTTTTGATAGCGTTTTGGGCTTCTCTTCTTTGGTTTCTCTTTTTTTAGGAGAGTATGAGCGCGCCGTAATGTCTCCATAGCACGTCTGCCTTCAAGAGGACCAATCTGGTTCCACTGAAACCCTTCAATCTCAGCGGTGTCTATAGGCAAATGTATTGCTTGCTTGGCTGGAGATTCCTTATATTTCTTGAAAAGAAGCAAAGGACGCGGCAGTTTATTGCAAACGTGACTGAAGGCACCTCCCCTAATCTCTCTCTCTTTCGCTGTCTCCACACACACACACACACACACACACACACACACACACACACACACACACACACACACACACACACACACACACACACACAAGGCACCTCCCTAATCTCTCTCTCTTTCGCTGTCTCCACACACACCACACACACACACACACACACACACACACACACACACACACACACACACACACACACACACACACACACACACACACACACACACACACATCAAAGCGCACATATTTATCTGTCGTAGTTAGTAACTGTGTGTTTCATCAATTAACTGATTTTTGAAATCAACGTTTATTTTGAGCAGTGGATTTAAGTGTCTGGCTATTTTTTTAATTTTGAATACACAGTTATTACCTTCTTACTCCATTATTACCTATTTACTAGAGAGAGAGAGAGAGAGAGAGAGAGAGAGAGAGAGAGAGAGAGAGAGAGAGAGAGAGAGAGAGAGAGAGACAGAGACAGAGACAGAGACAGACAGAGACAGACAGACAGACAGACAGACAGAGACAGAGAGACAGAAACAGAGAGACAGACAGACAGAGACAGACAGAGACAGAGACAGAGTCAGAGAAGACAAAGACAGAGATAGAGAGGCAGAGAGGCAGAGAGACAGAGACAGAGAGCTCGTGATCAAGAAAATATAGCACGTGATACGCGCTACACGTAACCTAATCCAGGAGATTGGAAAAGACGAAGCGACGACGACAATGACCGGCGATTCAATTAGGCTGACATAGATCTGAAGCGGCACACATCCGATGGCAGAACATCGCATAGAGAGAAGCACACAAGTAGTTTGGGTCACACACGAACCATGAAACTTTTGCGGAATTACTTGAAGATATTACCTATAATTATCTTTTGTTTAAATGTGCACCCGTGCGTGCGTGCGGGGATAGCATCCAACTTTTGTGGGTTCTTTCATGTCTATGTTCCCTGCAGTAAATAACTATACTAACGTGCAGAGTAAGTGTAGAAGCCACAACGCCATGGAGAAGAAATAGAATCAGTCATGCAAAACAAACATAATGCCACAGACATCCAGACACAAAAAGCATGGATACATTTCCGATCTAGGTCTCACACATGAACAAAAATACCTAAGTAATGAAACTGTCCGGTGACCTTACGAACAGCAGCTCTCAATAAACGAATAAGTTGGGAATAATTTGCCATTTCTCCGTAGTGGTAGAGGTGCCAAATGGCACAAGGAACGGTAACTCGATCACTGAAGCGAAAGCCGAATGGTCATTCTTTTCGGTCCGCGAAGGTGGCGCGCGACACCTCGACGTCACATCCGTCTCTATGGGGCTGACCTCCTTACACCTACACCTAATGACGGTGCTTGAAATCGAAGACAGGAGCCCTAACTGCCACATCAGAAACGAACAACGTGTGTGTGTGTGTGTGTGTGTGTGTGTGTGTGTGTGTGTGTGTGTGTGTGTGGTGCGTTTGTGCGCGTGTGCGCATGCGTGTGTGTGTGTGTGTGCGCACGCGCGTGAGTTTAAGCATAAAGCTGTGCATACTTTTGCCATGACGTTTCTGAATGGATGGTATTCAACATAGGTCTTAAGCCAGAACATTCCTAAAGTGTGACTGACGTAGACAGGAAAACAGTCGAAAAGAAAGAACGAATGCAGCTGCATATATATATATAATATATATATATATATATATATATATATATATATATATATTATATATATATATATATATATACTCACCATCCCACAACAACGTCTTCTGGGGTCAGTCGAGTCTTTAAGCTCCTCAGGGACCGACCGTTGGAGTCTTGCCGACTGTGGGTCTGCAGCAGTCCAGATGTGCAGCCAGAAAAGGTTTGTCAAAAGAACAAACACGACACGCACGCAGTCCCGCGTGCCTGCCAATCATTTCCACGAGTCCTAGACCCTCGGGGAATGACATGCATGGCTGCGGAGCAAACAGCGGCGCACACATCTACAAAAGAGTAGCATGCGCAGCGGAAGTGCGAG
>JABMCL010003745.1:617500-620000 GCA_018857735.1 Alviniconcha marisindica | reverse complement strand
AAAGTAAACATGGTGCTTAACGTCCTGGGGCAGAAGAAGAAGGAGGAGGACTTAATACCTGATAAAAGTAGCACCAGAGCGTAAAAGTAACACCAGGGCGAAAAGAAATGGAAAGAGTAGGAAGACAACAGAAGAAGAAAAAAGAAAGAGGACTTGAATTAGCTACCTAAAGTCACGAAGCTGACACTAGTAGTACTGACAAAAGGAAGAGAAGATCAAAGTATTGATAGCGTGAACAGTCCCTTTGATCAATAGCGGCTAAAGTCCAACGCACGTGATTTCTGATTATTTTAATTTGGACGGAAGGTAATCTTGAATCTCGAATCTTGATATAGCCTCTAAGTGCCGGTATTGTTTAAACTGAATGAAGAAGACACTTTGAAGACACCCACTTTCGTGTTTCACCGGAGGAACAGACCAGAATATCCCCATAAACCATTTTATACCCTAGGCCAAATTATCTCCCCCTCCTCCCCGGTTTGAAATGGCCCAGGCCTATTACACGCCTCTAAGCCGAAGTGTACCTCCTGTATAAGAGCTTTCTAACAATCATTTGTCATATAGTGAATATCCGTTCGCGAAATGGGAAGCAAACAGAAGCTGCCATATAGTGAATACACTTTTACGAATTATATCTATCAGTGAACACAGCATTGAGCATAGTGTCAGGTTGTTACGTAGTGAATACACTTTTACGAATTATATCTATCAGTGAACGCAGCATTGAGCATAGTGTCAGGTTGTTACGTAGTGAATACCCATTAACGAATTATATCTATCAGTGAACGCAGCATTGAGCGTAGTGTCAGGTTTTTATGTAGTGAATACATTTTTACGAATTATGTCTATCAGTGAACACAGCATTGAGCATAGCGTCAGGTTGTTACATGGTGAATACTCTTTTACGAATTATGTCTATCAGTGAACACAGCATTGAGCATAGTGTCAGGTTGTTACGTAGTGAATACACTTTTAAGAATTATGTCTATCAGTGAACACAGCATTGAGCATAGCGTCAGATTGTTACATAGTGAATACACGATAGTGAACAGAGCTCCGTGTATTGTGACAGTTCACGCTGAGCCTTGCTGGTGCCTTGGTATGGACATGCTCATGGTCGTATACACTGACATTTACCCTTCTCTTCACTTTTCTGAAGATAAGAGTGTTTGGCAGAAGGATGGGGACTGCCCTTCACAGATGAATTTTACTTAGATGCATAACGAATCTTATGCCCGATCAATTAATTATTTCAATAGCAATGAAAGAACGCATTCTCAATACATTTACGACATGTCATTGGAGGTGTCGTTTGTTATTTCACAACAGATAGTAAGTAAACATGATGCTTAACGTCCACAGAAACCGTAAGGCTTATTAGGGGTTTATAGAGGTGGGGAATTGATATTGATATGAGACTGTATAACCGGGTATACTTTGGACGGGGTCTATCTTGGCCTGGTACACCGGCAACATTAAAAAAGACAAAAACAAAAACAAAATCACTACAAAAACGTTAGTGAACCCAAATCCGTTCCGAGTCTGAACCTTCGCAAGAGAATGTTGTTGACTTGATCTGAAAATATGGCCAGAGAAACTTAAGTTTTTTAGGGGTCTTTTTTGTTCTCTTTCTCTATCTAGCTCTCTGTCTCTGTCTCTCTTGCACACAGATACGACCAAAACAAGATGTATAATCCTGCAGCGGGCAAAAGCCATCTTTAACTTGTTTCAGACTGTGTCCAATCGACCTTGCTTTCGAGCTCACAATCAAATTATTAGACAGCGATTTTTTGTTCCAGACAAATTTCTTTGAAGCCGTTGCGTTCCGAAAAGACGTAAGCGCGTTGTTCCAGACTGGAAATGGCAGGAGAGCTATTTCTGGAGGGCTGGACGGAAACTCTGGAAACCAGATTGAAATGATTTCCGATTAGCGTCCGTAAAAAGAACATTCAATTTATGTGTGGGTGAGACCACAGATACATGTAAAAAACATAGCCCCGTGGGGTGGGGGTGGGGGGTGGGGGGAGGGGTTGGGGTTGAGGGGAGGGGTGGGTGGGAGAGATTTCGTGCAAAAGTGGAGTTTACAAGAGATACATCACTTAAATTGTTTATCACATTTAATGGGGCCTCGGTACAATCACTTCTTGAGATCGGCCGGTTGGTGACAGCTTTGAGTGCTGGAGATGGCAAAGCAAAGAAGTAAAAGGAGCGGTGGCGGCCATGAAGAGCAACGACGAGGATGCTGGTTCAAAACCCATTTCGGTCAGTGATTTCTTTTTCTGCCAACCACGACTTCAGGTCCGAGGTAAAACACTCGAAATCTCCAGTGTTTCGGCCTGCGCAAGAAGGAGAAGAAGAAGAAGAAGAAGAAGAAGAAGAAGAAAAGAGAAATACCATGGCGGATGAAATCGGCAGAAGCTAATTTTCCCGATGCTGCGGTAAAAATATGTGGACACTGAATAAAAGTTAAAGGAGGAAACAGATTGGATCTAGCGCTTTG